>PVJC01004453.1:0-58307 GCA_004026665.1 Murina feae
GCTCTGTTTCAAGGAACTTTTGTTTGATGACAATGAGGATGACTGAAGACTTTAAATTATTTTTGTGGTCCTTGCATTACAAAGAGACTAAAAGATTCACAGAAGAATAGGGCTCCTTTTGACAGGCAGATGCAGGAAGGAAATGAGGAGGTTAGAGATACCTGTCTGAACACATACGCTGACACATTTCTCTCCAGCGCTGGAGTCACAAGGACCCACACGTGGGCAGGATTTCTGCCGCGTACAGGTGCTTGTCTCCCCGAGACTCCTGACAAGCATCACAGAATGTGGTCTCTGGTGATCAAAAGGACCAAGCTTTTGTCTTCCTCTGAGGACTGTAAAAAGCATATGCAAGTGAAATAAGCCAGTCAATGAAAGAAAAATACCCCATGATCTCTCTCATTTATGGATAATAAAGAACATTATAAACTGATGAACATAAACAGATACAGAGGCAGAGCTGCATCGAACAGACTGTCAATCTACAGTGGGAAGGCTGGGGAGGATTGGGGGAGGGGGGGTTAAGAGGTCAACTGAAGGACTTGTATGCATGCATATAAGCATAATCAGTGGACACAAGACACTAGGGGGTAGTGGAGGAGGGGGGAAGGTCAAGGGGAAAAATGGAGACTTATCTAACACTGTACTACTTTAAGCAATAAAAAAAAATTTTAAAAAGTAAAAATAAAAACATATGTATTACAATCTTTTCACTTGCTTTTCTATGCTCCGTTATTTAATAAAGGTATCATTCATTTATTTAATTCTTGGTGGCTGTTCACATGTCTTGAGAAAACATGACCATGTAGAAAAGACACACAGAAAAGGAAGGAGAAACAACAATTAGCATAAGACCTCTCATTTGCCAGACAGAAGGAAGCACTCTTCCATCTAGTCCTGCTAGCCTCTAAGTGCTGACGCTTCAAATGAAGTGATGCTTTTAAATGGCATTTGTCAGGTGTTTCTGATTCTTCTTTGGGCTCTCTTTGCCTCCTGGCCAATTATAGGAGAAATTCAAGTAATCAAGTTACGTAAGTGACCAAGCCTCCTTCCCCGTGAGGGGCCACCACTGCCCAGGCAAGAACCCAAACATGTCCTATCTACTTCGCCAGGCTTGCTAGTCATTATGTCCCTCTGGAAAATGTGACAACACTCCCATTCTTGGTGTCTCCTTCTCCAGTAATGTTCAGGCCTAATCCTTTTCCCGGCAGCAAACACTCCACTTCACTTACTTAACGCAGACTCATTTCTCACATCTCAGCTCAGTCCCCCTCTCAACCATTTTTTCCTTGCTCTGTTTACGTTATGACAGATACATATCACACACAGCATTATACACTGTCGTGTCAGTACATTTCATACATGATCACAGCCATATTAAAGTGAGTTTGGGTGAGTACCTGTCTCCTCAAAACTGCAAGCTCCATAAGGAGAGGAAAAATGTTAATACTTCTCCAATTAGTAGAGTGGCAGGCATAATGCTTGGTAAATATTATTAAAATAAAAAGATAAAACAGTAAGATAATTTCTATCAATAAATTATAAAATGATTTATAAAGATAAATTGTACTAGCTGAAAGTAGTATCATACACTGATTTTAGACATGTTTTGGCTTCTTAATCAACTGCCGGAGGTACAAGGACAGAAGCAGTTTATCCCTCGCACCTTGCCTGAAGGATACAGGCAAAAAGTATAATGTTCCTATGCTGGTTCCACCCAAATCTTTACATACCAGGTGTTAAGTCTCCAACTGGGGAGGAGGTCCTGGTGGAGGAGGGAGCTACGGAAAGCCAGGGGCATCCCTCAGGGCAAAACTGCTAAAGCGAGGAGTCATGGTCACCATCAGAGAGGTGAGTGCATAGCCAGGAGGAAAAGAGCAGGCATCACATCCAGCTAGTTAGGCAAGCACAGAAATGCGAGAAAGAGAAATAACATGCATACTTCTGAGAATTATAGGGAGTGCAGTTTGGCCTTACTGCCTCGTTCAAAATGATTTATATAGTGCCATTATCCACCTTTTCTATGCTCCTGTCTGCTGAAATAGCTGAAAGATCGAAGGGGATACCTCACCTGGACCAGCCATTGGCCTTCAAGTGCCTACCGCCTTGACTAGTCATTGAAAAATATACAAAAACACTTTCTGCTTTCTACAGTAGAAAATAACAAAATGGGTATGCATAGAAGCGGAAGGTATGCATGTTGGTGGATATGTATAAAAAAGAAAAAAAAAGATAGAGGGGGGTGGGAGAGAGAGAGAGAGAGAGAGAGAGAGAGAGAGAGAGAGAGAGAGAGAAAAGATTTTAATTCCCCTTAATATCAGCCATGCTTCAGCCTGTTCCACGCCTGCCCTTTTCAAGGACTGGATATGTGAACCCAATGATGTTTCTCTCTTCTTGCTCAAACCAGTTGTAGCTGGGTTAAGAGAGAACAGAAAGGCCAGAGGGGAAATACAAATACTAATTGAAGGACTTGATCCCGGACCCAGTTTCTGATGAATTTCTACTCAGGCAGCCCTTCTACTTAGTTCCCTGTGAAGGGTCCAGGGGTAGCTGAAGGGTGAGCAATGTTGCATTAAGATGCTTTCTCCAGGCTGAACCATGAGAGAGCCCGATGGTGGAATATTATAATGTCAAAGAACAGAGCAACAGGGGTTACCAGAGTCTGCCTTGATCAAAGAGCGCTGAGGACTAAATGTGTTCAGATCATCATTATATGATGCAATATATGTAAGTGATCTGTTTTATGCACACACATTCATTTAGCAATGGTTATAAAACCAGCAGTAAAGCAAGCAATAATTTTTATGCATAATATTGGCAAGCGAACAAGTAATCATCTGGATATTCACTTCAGAATGTTTATCTGCACCTACATCTTTTTTTTTATTCCAAATTTATACAAATTATACAGATACAGATAGTGAGTGTGGCCTCAGTATTGGAAAGTGCCGACTTTCTTCCTTTCTCCCTCTCTCTTTCGTACACCCAAGAAAAACAATTTGCGGTTAAGAACTTGAAGAGTAGAACTTCAACTGAATAGACTACAGCTTTTGGACTTCATGCTTAATTTATAATTCATCAAATCATTTACTGAATGATGGAGAATGGATTACTACACATAAAAAGATGATAAATTCAAATTTAAAATAGTATTATTTGTTTTGGTGTGTCTACATTATTGCAAGTGTCTGTCTCTTACCTGTAGGACAACATAATAGGACTGACCTTCACTTCCCTCCTCACCAGTGTGTGGTAATCATTTGATTGCTGACTTCAAACTCTCCTTAACACGAAACTCACAGATCATGCCTTTCTATATACAAAGCTCTCACCATCCTCTGCTGCAATCTGGACTCCCTAGACTTAGCAAGCCCTTCAAGTGGGAGCGTTGCTTGTTTTCCACCTTGAGACACAGCCCACTCAGCTTCTGAGCCAGGCATCCACAATGCCAGCCACGGACGCTTTTTACTTCAATCGATGAGTTCACAGCCTTTCTCTATAACTCCCCTTTACTGGTCATACTTTTGACCTAAGTCATAAAACGGGGGCATCTACCTTAGTGCCCCCACCCAACACTCCTGCTCATCCAGTCAGAAAACTGCCCAGCAGCTCAGCCCTGTAGCCTGTGTCCTGATTTCATGCCCACTGCCTGTTAGCTCTCTTTTCCTGACACTCAAGCCTAATACATCTCAAGGCTACCTGTTATAATATGACAGGTATTGGGAGAAAGATAGACTAAAAAATAAGAATCTGAAATGCAAGTTTAAATAGGCACCCTGTGATTTTTTTTCAATATATTTGCCATTGATTTCAGAGAGGGAGAGAGATAGAGAGAGACACAAACATTAATGATGAGAGAGAATCATCGACTGCCTCCTGCACATCCCCTATTGGCATGTGTCCCTGGACAGAATCAAACCCTGGACCCTTCAGTCCGCAGGCCGACGGCATTCTATCCATTGTGCAAAACCAGCCAGGGCTAGGCACCTGTGATCTTATGTGTTAATCTGATGTGTTAATGGCAAGGGGAGTTGGGGCCAGAGTGTAAAGGGACACCTAACAAGCAGAATGCTTGGGCAGTAACGAAACCTTATTCAGCCCAAGAAAGCCCATTGGTGAGGTGTCAGATCCCACAGTCCCGTTTCTCCTCCTAATTGAGTCCCTCTTTTACTGGTAGCTACCCTTGATGTTTGGTGAAACTTCTCTCTACGCAAAACCTCAATTCTTTTTTTAAATTTTTTTATTAACAGATATGGAGTTACAACTAGGTGATTTCAAAGATACCCTTTAAGTCTAAAATTCTACTTCACACTAAGATATGTTTCTCCCTCAAATCCTAGTGATCCTAAATATAAATCCAGATTGCATCAGAGGAGCCTAAATCCCTGTGTCTTTCGCTCCCAGGACATTGAGCTCCCAAGAGTTGAGCTTTTAAAGAATGCCAAAGTCTGGAGTCTAGCATTAGTATGTCTGTGAATGTCACTCCAAGGCAACACCCTGGAAATACGAGAATATCCTACTCTCCCCCAGATTTTCATAACAGAGAAAGAGCATTCAAGCTCCTATTAAGATTATTAAGAGAAGGAAGGTAGAACTTGCACTTGAAAATTTCTTTTGAGGCAGCATTAACCTGCATGTGATTACAAGTCTATACTAATATAGCCCCGTTTGTCCCTTGCCAGCAGTTTAAAAAACAAACTACGAATTTAAATGTGATTTCCTTGCTTCTTTTTTTAATTTGTAGGTATTCAAGGGAATTATATTACTTAAGGCATACATGTGGTCATTTTTCTAAATAAGCCATAGCTGCTGTTATTAAAATGAAACTAGCTCTTTAAAGACCAATTTCAAATTAAACTAAACAGCTGGGGAAAAATCTAGAGATCCCAGAAACTAGACATGTGCTTGCAAATTTACCCTGTAGTTCACATGTCACATGCTTTCTCAAATCAGAACACAATTAAAAGCCAAATGTCCTTGGAAAAAACATGTCAGTGATCTCAAGGGCTGTTACTGATCAATTCATGAACACTTGAAACTGCATTTCCTCAGTAGAAGTATTGAAACTAGACTACCAGAATCAGATACAGGCTCAAATACAGAGAAAGAACATTACAGCATAACTTTACAACAATAAAGAAATCTAAAGACTCAGTAAAATAACTGGGAATGTTGACTTTTTTTCCAATCTAAGCTATCATGAAAATATTATTGGTATATTTATTTATTACCCAAATGTATTAATTGGTAGGTGTTATTTTTAAATTTTAAAAATCAAATCAGAGAATCCAAAACAATAATATTGTTTGACATTGTAAACAAAGGACTGAGATTCACTGCTTGATCTAAATTATTGCAGTATGACAGCAATGCCATAGTGAATATCTAGGAACACCAAAACAGATCTGATATCTTCACCAGATATCAAAGTACACGGGGGGCCTGGAGGTTTACTGGCCTGCTCAGAATAAAGAAATAAACGGTGCTCCCTGGGCCCCAAAGAAGTCAGTAGCTTCCTTGAAAAACGTTGAGGTTAAATATGGAGCTTTAGAGAATTTTTCTGTCCAATAAATAATGTCTCCTCTCTAGAAAATGTGCGATGACCAAATAGGGAAGACATTCAAGACCCAAAATGCAATTTAATATGGTGAGACCACCTGTTATATACATACCAGAGCATTTAATTGACAAACTAGGACCTAAAAATTAAAACCTAAGTTACTTAAAACATCGGTAGGCCAGAAAGATGAAAGGTAAACCAATTTTGGAGTTTTAAAGGAATGATGAAAAACTTCAAAGAACAAACAATGTATTTCATATAAAAAGGAACAATGAAATATTAAATGGGAGAAGAACAACGATGTAATTAGCACTTTTGAGCACTTATACTGATTTGATACTATAGTAATACCTCACATAGCTCATCTCACTCATCAAACACGCTTATGAGGTAGGCTCTGTTATTCTTATGTGCAGAGAGAAATATATTCACAAGATTTGAGTCACTTGTTCAAAATCACCTAGAGTAGTGGGGCAAGATTAAAATGGAAGCTTGAAATCCAATTTAATATCATCAGCTGTTGTACTATACCACCCCTGTGGGCTACATAATTGGTTACTGATAATGAGCTGAAGGACATTTTAAAAATAATAAAAGAAATAGATGCACTGCTACTGGCAATCAGGAGATCTGGGGTTAAGTAATGGCTTAAACTCTGACAAGCTAACTTTCTGAGCATGGGCAAGGTGCTCCACTTCTCTGGGCTTCATCTTCCTCATTTGTATACCTAGGCAACCAACTATGGTGTATCTTTAGAGTGAGAGCTCCCAGATAGGTCACGACTCCCTATGTCCACACTTTTGCATAGAACCCTTGCACGCCGACGCTTAGCCTACCATTGCGACTTGCTTTGGCAGATGTCACAGCAGGAAATGTGACAAAAAATAGAGTCTTGAAAACTCCTAGCTTGCCTGGGCTTCCCTACCTTATTGCTTCTAGGAGTCCTGCAGCTCCCAGTATCAGCAATTCCAGGCTAGCCTACTGAAAGCATGTGACCCAGCTCACTGACAGCAGCCCCAACTATCAGATATAAAGGAGGCCAGTGGACTATAGCACATGAGTGACTCCGGGAAACACCATCAGGAGGACTGCTTGCACGGGCTCGGCTCACATAGCTCAGATGTACACCTGTAAGCTAACAAAGGACTGTTGTTTTCTGCCAGGGGACAGCACACTTTTTCTGTAGAGGGCCAGACAGTAAATGTTTTAGGCTTTTTGGGTCATACAATATATATCGCAATTGCTCAACTCTGTTGTTGCAACACAAAGGTAGCATAGTGCAGACAGATGGGCATGGCTGTGTTGCAATAAAACTTTATTTACAAACCAGTCAGGGGAGAAAAAATGTGTAGCACCTGGATTTGGCCCTCGGGTCAAATTTATTAAACCCATGAAATCTGGGGTGGTTTGTTACACAGGAAAAGCTAAGTAAGACCTTGATCAAGATGAACATATTAAGAATGAGAAAAATCAACCAATTCTGTAAATAGAATTCACATTGTAAGTTAAGCAGCACTGCATTATTCCAATTAAAATCTGCCACACAAATCGCAAGATTTTGTCACTGAATAGAATAGAAAATGTTTGTTTTTCTCCAATTCAAATTCATTATTGGTGCAAGTGAATGCTTACCGTTTTGGATATGGTACTGAAGTTATATTAACTAGAAATATAAATATAATTGAAATTTCACCCAATATATCTTTCCTTGGCCCTGTGAGATCAACTCTCTGTCACAAAGAATACAAAATTTAAACACATTAGTTAAGTATGCTTTAAAGAGCACAAATGCTAAGCCAAATTATAAACCCACTGACCTCAGGAATGTTAAGGAGAATTAAAATAAGAAAACCAAATTTGCAAATATCTTATTACGCAGCATATGTGTATTATGTAATACAAAATGTCAAATGTGGTCCTTCATATGATATGCCAGTTGTAAATGTAACTCTCAAGTATGAGAGTGAAGACTAGTGCTACCTGTGCAGCTCAGAGGGGGAGTGTTATCCCGATACGCCAAGGTTGTGGGTTTGATCCCAGTCAGGGCACATACAAGAAACAACCAATAAATACAGAAATACACGGAACAACGAGTTGAGCTCTCTCTCTCTTCCTCTCTAAAATCAATAAATAAAAAATCAAAATAAAATGAAAAGGCCAGTGAAGAGAGTGGCTGCTGCCGAGGAAGGAGGAGATCTAGAAGAGCCCATGTGCTCCAATGGGGAGTGAGGGTCATTTTGATTCATTTTTTTAAAATATATATTTTTATTGATTTCAGAGAGGAAGGGAGAGGGAGGAAGAGATAGAAACATCAATGAGGAGAGAGAATCATTGATCATTTGCCTCCTGCACGAGTCCCACTAGGGATTGAGCCAGTAATCTGGGCCTGAGTCTTGAATGGAAATCAAACCATGACCTCCTGGTTCATAGGTCAATGCTCAACCACTGAGCCATGCCAGCCAGGCTTAATTAACTCCAGAGTCTTTTTGTTTTTTGTTTTTGTTTTTTTGTTTTTTTCATTTTTTTAATTTATTTATTGCTTAAAGTATTACAACAAATGGTAGATAGGTCTCCATTTTTTCCCCTTGCCCTCCCCCGCCATCCTCCCTAACCCCCATTTTGATTCATTTTTATTCATTAGGTCATTTTCAATTTATGCTGAATGTATCTCATAAGAAATCCAGTTCATCTTATTAACTGAGAGAAATATTTTAATGTAAAAGTGAACTGATAACATCAATAGTGCTTCCATATGGTGAACAGAGGGTGGTGCTGGGTGTGGGTAATACTTATCCAAGATTAAAGGTCAGATTGGCTTGAGAGGAAACCACTGTGTCAAGTAGAGAAAGGACAGCTCTACGGTGAAGATTGATTTTAGCTACAAAACGCACACACACACACACACACCCCTACACAGAAACAAACAAACAAATAAAAAGCTGCTACTTAGTTAAAATGCTGCTATCACCCATCTGAGTTAAAATATTCAGACTATTAGGACCATTAAGAACTCTCTAGAAACTTTCAAACTATTGTCAGAATTCATGAAGGAACTAAAGGAATAATCCCTACCTTTATGAGTAGTCAGGAATCAGGCAGATGAATTTAGACCAAGTTTTTAGAAGTAAATTGAATATAAATTTAAAAAATATGTACAAATGATAAGGTTCTTAGTATCTCAAAAATATTAGCATGTTAACACCAGTTATTGAAATAAAAAATTATGAGGCCTGAATATGATTTGAACAATGAAAAATTGTATATTAATGTCTCAGAGTTGACATTTTTGAATAAATGGATTCATAATTTTTTAATGGTTAAGTATTTTAGTCACAATTAGAGAATGATTAGAACCTATCAGCAGAATCTAGGAAAGGAAGACAATTCTTGCCCACAGCATTCCTTGGTTAAGAATTACCTTCAGCCCTAACCAGTTTGGCTCGGTAAATAGAGCATCAGCCTGCAGACTGGAGGGTCCCAGGTTCGATTCCGGTCAAGGGCATGTACCTTGGTTGCGGGCACATCCCCAGTAGGGGGTGTGCAAGAGGCAGCTGATCGATGTTTCTCTCTCATCGATGTTTCTAACTCTCTATCCCTCTCCCTTCCTCTCTGTAAAAAATCAATAAAATATATTTTTTAAAAAAGAATAATTACCTTCAATTTTAACAATAACCTGGAGTTATTTCTATGGACAACCAAAAGGAACATAAATTGTGCAATGTTTCTTAAAACATTTTGGCATCAATTATCAAGAGTGTAAAGTGTTTATTTCACCTAATTCTACTCATAACAATAGTATTATAGCATTTCACAAAGATATTCATTACAGTCTTATTTAATTTTTTCTAAAAAACAACAAAACAAAAAACACAGGAAGACCAACATTAAGTAAATGGTTAAGTAAAATATGGCATATATATTTAATAAACTCTGTATGGTCATTATAATTTCTAAAGAGTTTTAACAATTGAGAAACTTATTATTAGGTGAATAGGATAAACACGAATATCACACATATATAATGATCTGCTGTATGTAAAATATTTACTGGTAAATAAAAGTCTGTCAGAAAATACTCCAGAGTAGTAACGTAATTATACCTGAGTGGTAGCATTTACTCTTTCACAATTTTGAAATGTTCTACATTTGTAACCAGAAACTAATATTTTTATGGTGATTAAGAAATAAGGTTTCCGGAAATACTTTTCCCTCTAGCTCTAAAACTCTTGAATGCCCTTAGGTTGGTCACAATCTGTTACCAAGTATGTTTTTAATTTTTTTTAATTTTATCCAACTCCCCTGTTTTTTTTTTTCCACATAACAAAGATAGATTGATAACACTTTCTAAGCCTTAGGTTTGTCTCCAGTCAAGAGACTTTTCCTCAGATCTGTTTACCTAAAACACTCATCTGTTTCTCTCAAGCCGTCTCTTTCTTGTTTTGAAATCCTTTCTAGTATTCTCACATCCCAGAAGCCCTATATAACCGCTGCGCAAAACAGTACTCAACTTCATGGACAGCTACATGTCATATGTTCAACTATGACAGAACCACAACTTAAACCAGCTTCTAACAAAGGAGAAAAAAAGAGGGAGAAGGTAATATGTTTGTTCATCTCAGGCAGGTTTTTTTCATCCTCAGTATTATCAACATCCTTGCTGAGAGCTTTGTGTCCTATGCATCGTGCATTGTAAAATGTTCAGCAGCAAGCTAGCCTCTGCCCGCTGAATTCCAGTAGCGCCCCCAGTGTCACATTCAAAAAAAATGTTTCCAGACAATGCCAAATATCTCCTGGGGGAGAAATCACCAAAGCTGAGGACCGCTGATTCAGGAAGAAATATAAAGGCCTGTCTTGTCCTAAAGATTAAAATCACATTTTCAAAACTCTTGTTTCTCCATTGAAAACATTCCCTCACTCCACAAGTTGACCAATGCCAACTGTAAGCCTCAAACCTACTAGCTAACACATTTCAGGGGGAAAAGCATTGTTCAAAATAACAACTTTGGTAAGAAATCTGAGGCAATCTCTACTTGCCCTAACCATGATCTAATCTCTTTGGTCCATGTACCAGACTATTTGAATAGACAAGAGTAGGACCTATACTAAATGCCCTGCAGGAAAGATATTTAATTCTAAGAAGGGAGAGGTTATTCAGTTGTTCTTAGTTTCTTCTCTGCTTACTTAATAAGACTGTAAACTCCTCAAAGGCAAGCAATGTGTTTCCAACAACTTTTACCCACCCACATATCTCAAATTCCCCTTTAGCAAGTTCTGTGTATAGTTCCATATTACCTGACACTTTAAAAATGATAACATAAGTTTACCAAAAATGTTTAAATCACTGAGAATAAACTGTGCTCTATTTTTGTGTTTCACAAAAGAATCTTTTACCATCTCTATAAAATCTGAAAAGAATAAATTCAGTTTCTATGAAATTCAAATTCTTAAAAAATAATCTTTTAAAAATGAAAAATGGCTTTAATCTTTTGGTTAATTTGATACCTGGGAACATTAAATTTTTCATCTAGATCCAAAAATGTTTCCACTTTATTTTTTTATAAATGTAGTTAATATAAAATTTCACATTAGTTTCAGGTGTACAACGTAATTATGCAACATTCACCCTAGCCTGTTTGGCTCAGGGGCTAAAGCTTGGGCCTGCGGACTGAAGGGTCACCAGTCCAATTCTGGTCAAGGGCACATGCCTGGGTTGTGGCACAATTCCCAGTAGGGGGCATGCAAGAGGCAGCCAATCAATAATTCTCTCTCATCACTGATGTTTCTATCTCTCTCTCCCTCTCTTAGATCAATAACTATATTTTTAAAAATAATTATGCAACGTTCATAGGCCTAACAATGATCACCAAGGTAAGTCTAGCAATCATCTTACACCATAAAAGTTATGACGATATTATTGACTAAATTCCCTATGCTGTTACAGCCCCAGACTTACTGACTTTGTAACTAGAAACGTATTCCATTTGCTCCTTTCACTTTTTTCACCCTTTCCCCAATCCCTTCCCATCTGGCAATGATCAGTTTGTCCTCTATGTCTTTGAATCTATTTCTGTTTTGTTTCGTTTGTTCATTTGTTTTGTCTTTAAGACAGAATTAGAAAAATATAAACAAAAAGACTACAAATAAACTCTTTGAGAAAAGAAATTATGTTACACTTATGCTAAGTACTTTGCTGATATGTAATATGGTAAACATTACATTTCTGAAAAGTAGTATTTATGTTTGTATTTGTGTATATGTGTAAGTGTGTATATGTTTTAAATAGTGGTAGTGTCTGGCAATATCCATAAACCTATGGAGAGTTTTGTAATTTTACATTTATTTGAAATGTTTTGATTTATCTTCTTAATAAAATTATCCATAAGGTATATTATACTAATTTTTTTTAAATTTTCACAACATTTAGAAAATAAAATGTATCATGCTGACCTAGCATTCTCATTGTATAGTGGAATGAGATAAAGCACTGGATTTCAGGTTAAAGATATGAATCTCAAGTAAAAAAACAACAACACAATTTCAAATTAGGTTTTAAAGAGTTTGAAAGCAAACTAAATGAGCCTTGTTGTGTATGTTTTTTACTTCCTATAATTTTACAAAGCAATTTTTATCTGTCAGAGAGATGTGTCAAATATTGAGAAAACCTAATTTGAATAAGATGTAAATGCAGAACTGCCACACAAAATCCAAAATTAGAGCCTGACTTTCATACTAGATATGTTATTTGATCTTCAACTCCATGGGAAACATTTCAGTCCCAATAATGATGACTTACTTTCAATGGGTGTATTTTCAAGCATTAAAAATGTGTATTTAATGCATGTTGAATCTATCTTGGGTGCATTTTTCTTTCAATTATACTGCTAGACTGGAGAGCACTTTATGATCCTATAAAAAGTCCCCAAAATTTACATTTTAAAGTTTTCTTATAAAATTGCTCAAGTTCTTGGGCTTAATATTTTAATATATAAAGCTAAGAATAGTAATGCTTGAGTCATATTTTTCAACACTTACATTTCAACTCTTTAAATATTTGTTGTTTGTTAAATGCATTTTAAACATAATTTTACAAATTTCATATATGATTTTACAAAAAAATAATGTTTTTAAAGTTTAATTGATATATTTAGCATTCATAATCACTAACTCTTGTAAAATTATCCAAAAAGTACATTTTGTCTACTGTTGATTTAAGAGTAATTAAAATATAAAAGGCCTGTTTCAATTTTGTCCATTTATTCATTTATTTTGTTCTTTAAATTTTAAGTAACATCACATGGTATTTGTCTTTCTCTGACTGACTTATTTCACTGAGTATAATACTCTTCAAGTCCATCCATTCTCTTGCAAATGGTAAGATTTCTGACTCACAGACACAGGGAAAGTTGGTAGGTGCCAAAGGGGGAGGTCAGTGTGGGGAACTGGGTGGAGGAGAAGGTATTAAAAAGTAAAAATTGGTAGCTATAAAATGGTCACAAGGATGTAAAGCACAACATAGGGAATACAGTCAATAATACCAGGTGGGTATAAGAAATATCAGAGGGAACACTTTGTAAAGTGTATGATTATCTAACCACTATGCTATATACCTGAAACCAATACAAAATAATATTGAAAGTAAACTATAGAGAGTCAAGATGGCTACAAGGTAAACACCTATACTTGCTTCCTCCTGCAACCACATCAAAATTACAACTAAAAGGCAGAACAACTACCATCCAGAACCATGGGAAAGCTGGCTGAGTGGAAGTTCCACAACTAGAGAGGTGAAGAAGGCGCAATAAGAGGTGCAGAGGCATGGAAAGTGCAGGCACCTGGATGTGCTGCTCGTTTAATCAGGAGGGTGATACAAGCTCCTGCTTGCTCTGAACTCCAGTTCTGGGAGAGATTTAGGGGGACCCACGCACATATGGGGAGAAACTGGACTGTCTGGCATCTAGACAGGAACGCAAGGGCGGCTTTCTCTCACAGGTGCTCACAGCAATCATTGTTCCTGCATGGGGGCGCGGAATGCCGAGACTCGGGGACCTCTCCAGTGCACAGCTGATTGGCAGCCATTGCTGTTTGCTCTGCCCTGGTGATTCCCAGAGACCCTGCCCCACCCAATTTGCAACCCCACCCAAGCTGTATGCATCTGCTTTTGCATATGAATGGCCTGTCCTTTCTTCACCTAAAACCTGTCAAACTGCAGCTGGGTCTAGGAGCCCCAGAGCTCCCAAAAGAAGGCCCAAGGCCCAGCGGCAGCAGCCTGCCTTGCTTCACAACTGGGCCTCATCTGGGCACTTCCAAAGCCCATACAAAGAGGAGGAATCGGCAGATCTCTCTGTATATCCTACTGGGAGGCCCCAGACAGTGGCTGACCTTACACCTCCTTGGAGGTCCAAGTACCCAGTAATCAGAGTGAGACCATAGCAGATTACAACTCTTCACATCCATAAGAGACACACTCAAGGGGAAGACTCAGTGAGCATCAAAGCTGGTTCAGTGACCACCCAAGTCCTGGCCCATAAGGGTGTCTCCTGCACAAGGGATCTTCCAGTGTAGACACAGCTGGTCATCACAGTCAATTGGCCTGGAAGTCAATTCCTCCCAGTGATACCAAGAGAAATCAAGGGTTAACTAGAGCAAGACTGTGTAAATAACCCACAAAGGGGTACACCAAGAGCATCCACCTCAGGTTACTGGTGAGTCTGAACCACTGGGCCCTGTAGGACACCTAGCACACGAGGCCACTCTATAAACTCAAGGAGACTTAGCAACTACTCAGTACATAGAAACAAACACAGGGAAGCAGCCAAAATGTGGACACAAAGAAATAAGTCACAAATGAAAGAAACAGATGAAAGCAAAATAACCACTTCTAGATTATAAGGTTACTCAAGAATCTTCTAGAAACCTCCGAGAAATTTAGTGAGATCCTCAAGGACATAAAAAAAGACCAATCAGAAATTAAGCATACACTGACTGAAATAAAGAATAATATACAGAGATCTAAAAGCAGACCAGAGGATCCCAAGAATCAAGTTAACTATTTGAAATATAAAGAAGCAAAAAAAACACCCAACCAGAAAAGAAAAAGAATCCAAAAATATGAAGATAGTGTAAGAAGCATCTGGAACAACTTCAAGCATACCAACATCTGAATTATGGGGGTGTCAGAACAAGAGAGAGAGCAAGATATTGAAAACCTATTTGAAGAAATAATGACAGAAAACTTCCCCTATCTGGTGAAAGAAATATACTTATAAGTCCAGGAAGTACAGAGAATCCAAAACAAGAGGATTCCAAAGAGGACTACACCATGACACATCATAATTAAAATGCCAAGGGTAAAAGACAAAGAGAGAATCTTAAAAGCAGCAACAGAAAAACAGTCAGTTACCTACAAGGGAGTACCTATATGACTGTCAGCTGATTTCTCAACAGAAACTATACATCCCAGAAGGGAGTAGCAAGAAATATACAAAGTGTTGAATAGCAAGAACCTACAACCAAGATTACTGTACCCAGCAAAGCTAACATTTAGAATTTCAAGGTCAGATAAAGAGCTTCTCAGACAAGAAAAAGCTAAAGGAGTTCATCACCACCGAAGTAATATTATATGAAATGCTAAAGGGTATTCTCTAAGAAGAAGAAGAAAAAGGTAAAGATAAAAAATTATGAACAACGAAGTGACAACAAATACATATCTATCAACAAGTGAATCTAAAAATCAAATGAATAAAAAACCTGATGAACAGAACAGACTGGTGAATGTAAAAGAATCAGGCATGCAAAGGGAACAGACTGACAATTCTCGTGGTGGGGGTGGGGGAGGAGCGGTTGTGGAGGGTGCTAGAAGAGATTGGACAAAAAGCTTACACCTATGGACCAGGTCATTGGGGTGGGGGAAAGGCCTGGAGTCTGGTGGGAACTGGATGGAAGGGAGCTATGGGGGAAAAAAAGAGGAACACTTGTAATAATCTGAACAATGAAGTTTAAAAAAGGAAAGTAAACTATAATTGAAAAATGAAAAAAAAATAGAAATATAAAGACTAACTCACTGATAACATCTTCATGACTTTTGAGAATCCAATACTTTTATGAACATGAACTTCCCAAGAGTAACAATAAAATTTTTCATAATTATCATCTTAAGTGTTTGCTCTTAAATTAATTAGAAATTATTAGCCAATACTGATAAACTCAAATGTTTCTTATGATATGAAATACTTCTTTAGTTTATTTTTGTTTTTGATTTTATGAACTGCCTTCAGGCTTCTATCTGTAATATTTTTATAGTAGCTTTATTGAGATATAACTCATATACCATAGAATTCACCTATGTAAAGTATATAATTTAATGGTGTTTACACTCACAGAGTTATACAACTGTTACCACAATCCATTTTAGAACATTTCATCCTCCCAAAAAAAATATTACATTTTTTATCCCTTGCTCATCATTTTCTCTTTTAAATCCTTTCCAGTCATAGGCAACCACTAATCCAGTTTTCCTTCTAAATTTATTTGCCTATTCTGGACATTTCATACAAAGGAATTATACAACATGTGACTCCTTTTACTTAGCAGAATGGTCTTAAGGTTCATTTGCATTGTGGCATTTTGTTTTATTACCAAATGGGAGGTCCAATGCACGAAAATTCGTGCAAGAGCAGGCCTTCCTTCCCCTGGCTGCTGGCATCCACTTTCCTCCAGCACCCTGGGCTTCACTCCAGCCACTGCCAACAGGTGTCTGGGACCTGGACTGCTTTGCTCTGGCCCCAGCTTCATCTGGAAGGATGCCCGGAAGGATGTTCATTCTAATTAGCATATTACCCTTTTATTATTATAGATAATATTCCATTTTATGACTGCTGAATGGACATTTGAGTTGTTCTGACTTCTTGGCTATTGTGAACAGCTCTATTGAAAACATTTAGGTATAGATATTTTTGTAGACATATGTTTTCATTTCTTGTGGGTATATGCCCAGGAGTGGACTGGCTTGCTTTTCTGAAAACAGAAAGAAGACTAGCAGTTGAGAAGACTCAACTGCTAAACACAGTTTGTATCCTATTACTTTCATGTAATTTCTATTTTCTTAATGTCTAAGAAAAAACAATTTTATTTTTTAAGAGAGGACACTGCAATTTGTTCTTGTGAAGTTTGTAAGGTATACTTTCAGATGACTTTTGCTTTCCATCTTACAAATTCTACCAATGTTTCAACTAAAGTAAGTAGTGGTTTAGCTCCTATTTTTAATTTGAGACCCTATTTAAATGTCAGTAAATTAATAAAGTTGTATTCAACCTGACACTTTTTTAATAAACAGGAATATTGGCTATTTAAAAATTTCACAAATGGTTAAGAAAATGAGAGAGTATCACATGTCATGTGCAAAATCTTCAAGCACTTCCTATCTAAACTTGTAATAAATGTCTTTCTTCTGTGGGATGAGCAATTGAAATGTTATCCATCAGTATTCTGTTTCAATTCAGTAGAAATGAAAATTGCCTGATGTCACTGTCAAACATACTCAGGAAGATTTGATGAGCAAGCCCATAGGAAAAACTGTCTTTCCTCAGGAATGCTCTGATGATTGGCACGATTTATGTGCAGATGTTTTCCTTTAATTTACAATTCCGATAGAGAAGAACTTACCTTTTTCAGATGATGTACCCATAATGTAACGATACAGAATTCCAAAAGGGACTCATCACTAAAGAGCTATGGCATATGTGAGAGCTTGGAAGTGCCCGTTTGGGACCAAACAGAGCCCTGGAATATATTTGTGTCCTTATTGGCTCACCGGTTTACAGATTCCCTGATTTCATATTGCCACACTGTGGAGCACATTAGATTTTAAGTAAATATCTACTGGGTGAATATTGAGTGAAATACATTTTTTAATAATCCTATATGAAATTACTTTAACATGATATATAAATTGGATCTTTTAAAGTGGCAGACTACTTAGATGTGGTGTATTAGAAGTAGATAAAAAAAAACAGAAGCATACAGATTAATGTTTAAACTCAATGAATTTCAAACAAAAAAATTCTGATTCAGTCTAAATGTGTCTATTTTGTCAAAAACTTATCAGTGAGGCTCCTAGGTGTAAATCTAAATTTTACAGAGGTTGTTTACAATCCACAATGTCTGGTCCATTACAAAGTAGCTGTAGTGAACTGATCAAAATGCAGATGGTTCCTCTACCGAGAGATGCACTAAGAGAATGATGTCTAAGCTGCCACAGAAAGGCTGCTGATAGCCAGTGCAGGAATGATTGTGTGACTGTGCTATAGAGATGAAATTCCTTGATAGCACCAATAATGGACACTAGTTAGTAGCATATTATAAAGAGTTAAACATAATCCAAGTTATGTTGATATAGTTCATTAAGGTAATGAAGTATTATTAGAGCTATGACTATTTATTTAGACATATATTGTGCTTCCTTTTAAAAATTAAAGAAAAGTTTTAGGATGACTCATTGTAATAATAGCAATGTAATATGATTTTTTAAATCCTATGCTTTAAGTAAAATCTCTGACCTTTTGCAATATTTTTTTTCTGATTTATCGGCTCAGACAAGAAAAAACAAAAGAAAAAGTGAAACAAATAGATAAATCAAACCAAAAATATTTGCACAGCAAATGAAACTATCAACAAAACAAAAAGACAATTTACTGAATGTGTCCAGATATTTGCCAAGAGTATATCTTATAAGGGGTTAATATTTAAAATTAATACAGAACTCGTATAACAACAAAAAAAGAAAACCAATTCAATTAAAAAGTGGGAAGAAGTTCTGAATAAACACTTCTCCATAAAGTATATACAGATGGCCAACAGGCATATGAAAAGATGTGAAATGTCACTGTTAGCCAGGGAACTGCAATTTAAAACCACAATAAGATATCACCTCACACCTGTCAACAGACAAGAATGTGGAGAAGAGTGATTGGTGCAGCCACTACAGAAAACAGTGTAAAGTTTCCTCAAAAAAAATTTCCTCCCTTATGACCCAGTAATTCCAGTTTTAGGTATATATCTAAAGAAACCCAAAACAATAATAATTCAAAAGCATATACACACCCCTATGTTCATGGCAGTGTTATTTATAGCAGCCAACTAACTGCCCATCAACAGACAACTAGATAAAGAAGAGGTATATAAAAAAATGGAATACTACTTTGTCCATAAAGAAGAAGTAAATCTCACCTTTGCAACAGTATGAATGGACTAGGAGGTATCATGCTAAGTGAAACAAGTCAATCAGAGAAAGATAAACACCACATAATTTCACTTATATGTGGAATGTAAAGAACAAAATAGATGAATAAACAAATAGAAGCAGACTCATAGATACAGAGAACAGAATGATGGTTGTTAGAGGGGAGGGGGCATGGAGGCTGGGGATAAAAAAGGTGAAGGGATTAAGAAGTACAAACTGGTAGTTACAAAGCCGTCATGGGGATATAAAATACAGCATAGGGAATATAGCCCAGAATATTGTAATAACTATGTATGGTGCCAGATGAGAACTTGAAATATCCGGGGGATCAGTATGTAAAGTATATGCCTAACCACTATGCTATACACTTGAAACCAATACAAAATAATAATGGATATAAACTGTAATTGAAAAATAAAAAACACAAATCCTATGTTTAATGTTATGAGACAAATGTTCTACTTCTAGTTGTGTCCTCCTAAAGAAAATTAACCTTGAGAAATATATTGAATTTCTCTGACTTTTTGTTCCTTCAATGATAAAATGAAAGCTGGCTGCCAGTCAATTCCTAAAGTGTCCAATTCTGATATACACCAACCACAGGGAACAACATGGTATAAACATGGATGGTATGTAAGTCATCTTGAGATTTGATCATTCCAGACAGAAATGCCATATGAACTGTTTATGCATAACCTTTGGGGGAAATAAAAATGGACTGCCCTACTGGGAATTTCCACTGAGGCAAAGTGTTATCTGACTGACTTGTTTGGTGGTTGTAGTCCAATCAGGGGTGCTATGACAACAGGAGGCTATAACTAAACACAGTGCCTCAAAACCAACATTCTCTAAATAGTTTTCTGTAACCATCTGTACATTTTTGAAGTTAAAATGAAGAGAATATGGTTCAAACTAGTATGAGCTACATTGGTGTTCAAATTAGCTAATAAGCGTGGCTCTGGCAGAAACACAAACATGCCACATTGAATAAATATTGGGCTTGTGTTTACCCCCTTGTTAAGAACTCTCTATCTCCAAATATTGTGGTTTATAGTTACAAGTATTCAGTAGCTTAAAGAACAATGGAGTTTGATTCTGTTTTTATTTTGTCCTATTTTATGCTGATTTTTGAAGAAAAGGCATACTGTTTCAAGTTTTAAAATAACTTAGAAGTCAGAGTTTCATTTTGTCCCGATTTAATTAATTTTGTCATCTCTCCTTCTATAATTACTTTTGTCCTCCTGACATTCAGGAGGTAGACAGCAACAATGGATATGTGTCCTTTTGGACGAGGGTGCACCTGTGTATTGCAGTGACCAGGGATGGGGACAGAAGCATGAGACAGTTTTACATAGGAAATTTATATATACAATGTGACTAGGTCTTAGTTAGATATTTCTGAGTTTATGGCACAATTAAACAGACGGTCTCTGAACCCAGATCACTTATTTTCACATCGCAAAATGGCTGCCATGTATGTTGGTGCAGATTCTTGACTTCACAAGGATACTGCATCTAAGGAAACACCACCATGGCATAACCATCATAGATTAGATGTTACCATAAAACTTCCCTGCAAATGACAGTGAAGAGTCTTATTGCTTTAAAAACATATTCATTTTCTGCTAATTTTTTTGAAAGATGGAAGTATTTTGAGTAAAGAGAACTCTTTTTTTTCTTATTTGCACTAAGCTGCCATTTGGACTAGAAGTGGCCCTTAATCTGAAATATACTATTTTCAAGCAACAAATCTTTAGAAAATGTATTTAATCTCCCCAAAACTTATTTTTTTGTCCTTAGTTTAAAAATGGAGTTAATGTTCTTATGCTACAGGTTTCTTTTGAAGATTCAATTATATTGCCTGTATACATTAAATACTCCATAAATAGTTTTATAACCAAGAATAAAAAATGTTATTCCTGGTATTATTTTGGGAGAATGAATAAAGGCAAGATTCTATTGCACCATAGGAACAGACTTCCATAAAGAAGGCAGCATCCCCTCTCTCTCTTTCAAGGTCACATAGAGGTAGTAGCATCTGCCAGCACTGAGGTCAAGGTCACCTCTCCCAGAATTTCAGGGGATAATTGACAGAAATATTAAAAGTACTCCTTTGACAAATTAGAGAGATGCAATTTGGAGCTAGGAAATGGCAAAGCCAAAAGTACAACATGATTTAGGAATATTTTCGAATAGTCCACATATAGAACATCCATGAAGGATATTAAAATTAGAAAAGAGAAACTCAAAATCAGTATAGTGTGTGGAGCTTTGGGGCCGTGTAATTTGGGATACATAAAATTAAGTGGCTTATTTTGTCTCTCAGATCTGAGCATGTTTATCAACATTTGATATATTTCCAGTTATCTTGCTACTTTCCATTGGACCCCAGTGACCGTATACCAATGCTTGGCACAGGCTTGCTGGGGACACATAAACTTCTGAATAACCTTTTGCAGCAATGCCATCTGGGTGAGTAACAACAGTGAAAAAATTAAATATTAAAAAACCGTACTTTTAAAAAATATTTTTTACAGAGGATCTCACATCAAACATATGGAAAGGCTTTAATTCAGCCACTGCTTCATTTGTATATTTAATTGTCCTTGGGAAATGTCATGGGTCAGCTCATTAACAGGTACAGAACAAAATTCACAGTTCTTCACTTTCCTTCCTTCCTTTGTTGCCCCTCTCACTTACCCCCAAGGAGAAGGCAAGAAAAAAGGAGCTAATTTTCCCGTTAAAAGAGAATATAGGTGAAAGTGAAAACTAATTTTAGTCATTTGAGAAATGATTAGCTCTCTGTATGCATAGTACCTTGGTAAATCAAGACAAAGCCATTAAAATTATTGTAAAAAAATTCATTTGAGTAACAAATCTTCCAACACATTCATTGCATTAGCCTCTAGGTATTTCTATAATTTAATATAAAAATTCATAGCAGATAAAGGTATGAATTTTCAGACTATAAAGTTAACTCTTATATGTCATATACCTACTGAATTAACTAAACAGCACATTTTATATAATAAAAGCCCAGCCCTAACCGGTTTGGCCCAGCGGATAAAGCGTCGGCCTGCAGACTCAAGGGTCCCAGGTTCAATTCCAGTCAAGGGCATGTACCTTGGTTGCAGGCACATCCCCAGTGGGGAGTGTGCAGGAGGAATCTGATCAATGTTTCTAACTCTCTATCCCTCTCTCTTCCTCTCTGTGAAAAATCAATAAAATATATTTTAAAAATTCTCTATAATAAAAACCCAGCAACCAAATGGCCAGAACAATGGGTCAACCAGTCACTATGAGGCACACTGAACACCAGGGGACAGATGCTCAATTCAGGAGTTGCCCCTTGGTGGTTAGTGCACTCCCACAGTGGGAGTGTCTCTCAGCTGACAGGGATGAGCAGCTGCTACCACAGGGGGAGCAGCTGCTCAGAGGGCAGGTCAACAGCTGCTCAGCTGACCATGATGAGAGGTCTTCCCACAATGGTCAAATCCCTACAGGCCATGCCTCCCTTTAGTGCACAATCCCGTGCACCAGACCTCTAGTACATTATATCAGGCATATGTCTAGAAAATAAAGTGCTCCCATCATTGGAAATAGTAGACCTACCTGTTAAAGAGTTGAGACCAAGTCACCATGACTATCTCTGATCTTTGCTCTATCTTTGCTCTCCCTTTTTATTTATTTATTTATTTTTTACAAAGTTAGGTCTAATCAAAATCTAAATGCAATATAAGCATTTATCAGTGGGAGAGTGAAGAATAACTAAATTATATTGCCCTTGATCCTTTCAGCATGGCATACTTAAGGAATGGGCATAAAGGAGCAGACAAAATAAAAGAAGCAGAGAGCTGTCCTTCAACCAGCTGCAATTCAAAGTCTTCATTTCATTGTGTTCCTATTCTTTTTATAATGGACCCAAAGTTTAATATCCCATACAATGACACTTTTAAATTTTATAAACCTGAACTTTTTAATGGTTTATAGAAATCTTAAAAGCAACAACAAAACCCTGAATTATAAACATGCTGAATGATATAAGATAATGGAGATTTCTATTATTTCAAAATTGGATCTCAGCTAAAGTCCCAGTGTTATCAAGCAATGCATTTTCTGCCATTTATTCAGCTTGTTAGTTAAATCCATGTGTCTTACTTATTTTCCATCAGAATTCAGAATTTCAGAAGACAGAAAACTACAGTGATTAATGGCAATCATGTGAGGCCAGCCTGGATGATCTGGCCCACAGTTTGATTGGTTGCAGTTTCGTAAAATCAATATATAAAATGAGTATCTGTGTGTCTAATACAGAATGCTTTATACATGTCAGCTCACACTACTATGGTCATACTGGGGAGTTAAAAGTCTCCTGGTTCTTGCACAGATGCCACTAGCTGAGTCTGCTTGATGTCATCTTCCTGATCATCATCTGCTTCTGATAAAATCACCTATACATTGCTACTCATTTTTTCTGAGATTTTCTTTATCTTTCCAGAATAAAGAATCAGAAAAAAATTTGTGAACGTTTCAATGCTAAGAACCTAAGTAGAAACAATGTTCTGTTTTATTCAGGTTTAGAAGGGAACAATAAAAGTGTAATAATCTAAATTCATGTTTTGATGTTTTACATTTGATGGCATTAAACCTCTACTTTCTCTTCTGCTTCTTCCCTAACCTGGGCAAACAAGAAAGAAAAGGTGTGCTTGCTCTATCCTTTGGCACCAATGGATGTTTCAAATTGCATAATGCTGACTTACAAGGGCAATAACCCTCACCTTGACCCTCTTCCTTACTACAATAGAAACCTATGTCCATCTCCTTTGTGGGCTCTCTCAAGCCAGTGTGGGTCAAAGAACCAGCCCTGCTCTACCTTACCTCATTCTTCAAGTAAGAAATCCTTTTACGTGCATTTGGTGTATGCGTGTGGTCTCATTAGTCTTGACACCAGAACCAAATGTTGGGTGAGGTGCATCCTGTATCTGGTGAGCACTGCCCGCGGCAAGCATACTCAAGTGTGAAGCTAATGAATCTGAACAACACATTCCATGTAAGTTGTCCTAGCAATCTTTTGAGTTCATATTTTGAAACTATTTTAAAAACCATGTATTTCTCATGAAGAATACAGTAAAACAAACTTTGAGGGGGATAAAACCTTGACAAGAACTTTTATTTAAACTAGTTTCACACTCCGGAGGGGCGGGGAAGATGTTTTAGTAGATCAATATAAAAATAGATTATTTCAATGGCTTTGTTACAATTTCTTTTCTATTTCAGTCACAATTAAATGCTGGAATTGGCATTATATAAGAAGAATATTTAAAATACTGTCCTAGAAGTAAACATGCACAAGACTTGTAAGATAACATATATTCTACCATATGTTCCCCCACACAACTACATCAAGGCAAGAAGTTTTAACTTTTATAAAAGGGGCACTATTTAAATTAATTTGACTTACAAAACTTTGATTCTCCAAAATTTTAGTAATCTATATATTGTTAAAGGTGAGAGATAGGTGTACATCCCGCGATTGTGAAATTATAAATTAAAAATGTTAAATAGTATTTTATACTTAGCATCTCAATATAAAATATCTATGCATTTATAATGGACAAAGAAGTGGTGATATATGATATTTCATTAAACTCTGAATCATTTGTTGAGTGACTCCGCCATGCAAAATCCAGTGTTACATGGTGAATACGAAGGTAGGGATGAGAAGGGGGCATGACTCTAATGGAACTAAAACAATTGTGGAGCAATACTGTCTCACTCTAGGTTAATTTTACTCACACTGCACTTCACATTTCATCCCCACAGTAGAAAAATCCTCAGGATTAAACTAAAATATACTCTGTTGGTATTTCTGTACTCTGTATCTTAGTTTGATCTTCAAAGAATTATCTACATAGTGGAGTTAAATGAAATCTACGTCTCTATCCAAGATGATTCTGCCAACTGGTCCTCAGGCAAAGTGCCTTAGATGTACTTTAAAAGGGCATTTGGATCTCCTTTAACCCCTAGAAACAAATATCACAAAAGTTATTTAAAAGATATGAGAAAATAATTGCAACACACTTTCCATCTCTCATAGAAGACTTTTGTTTCGTTGCTGTAGATAGAATAATCTAGATATGTATTTTAATCTCAAAGGTCATAGTCAAGAAGTGTGAGAAATTTACCATGACTATTCTTAATTTGATACTTTTATAACTTTATTCCTATGCCCTTTTCTAGGAATGTTCTTTTATCTGCAGCTGTGGAGATTCTTACCATCTTTTGAAGTGCAGTGGGAATTCCATCCCATACAACAATTCCTCCTACTGATGATATCCTTCAATCTAATTATCCACTTTTTCAATCCTGGATTTCAGTGCCCTCTGACACTATGAGAAGGAAGGCCACATTCTATACCTAATAAAATTTTCATTGTTGCATGGATGTTGATTACAAAGAATAGTTATATAGACACTAGGGGCCTGGTGCATAAAATTCATGCACTTGGGGTGGGGTTCCTCAGCCCAGCCTGCCCTCTCTCACATATTGGGAGCCCTCAGGAGGTGTACTACTGATTGCTGAGGTCTGCTCCCTGCTCCCCTTGGGGAGTGGGCCTAAGCCACAGTCTGGCCTCCCTTTGTGGGAGGCGATCAGGCTGATCAGGAAAAGCCACCAGCCCTATCACCCCGCTGCTGCAGCCACTGCCAGTCACCACAGCCACCAAGGTGTTTTCATCAACACAGACTCCAGTCCCTTCACCATGAAAAAATGACAACTTTCTTTAGGCATTTTCAAGATGTATCTTTCATAGGATATGACATTTTTCTTTCCTTTTCTTTTCTTTTTATCCTCACCTGAGGATATGTTTCCATTGATTTTTAGAGAATGTGGAAGAGAAGGGAAAAACAGAGAGAAACATCCACGTGAGAGGAACATTTTGATTGGTTGTCTCCTGCATATGCCCTGAGCTGGGCCCCGGACAGGGAGGAGCCTGCAACCTTGGTCAGAATTGAACCCAGACCCTGCAGTCAGCAGTCTGAGGCATTATGCACTGAGGCAAACCAGCTAGGGCAGGATATGACATTTCTTAGCCCTCCAGTAGTGGACCTTCATTTTTTGCTCCAGGAGTGTGGTAGAAAAATCCTAGATCACCTTTAGGGATTCTTATTACCCAAATTACTAAGAATATTACCAGTGGCATACAGGGAGTTTAGCCAATGAACGGTAAGAAGAGGTGTGTCCTCTGTAGTTCACTCCGATAACCTGTTCCACCCCTTACTCTCCAAGCCCAGCTCCAACCCTGCCCAGGCCTGTAACCTCTGGCCAAGGATGCAGGCCTGGGCTGGGGATCCGCAGACCCCTGAAATCCCCGGCTCTTTCCCTGCCAAGGCCACAGGCCTGGGCACTGGACCCCCAGACCCCTGTGATCACTGGCTCTGCCTCTGCCCAGGCCTGGGCAGAAGACCCCCAAGCGCCTAAGATTGCTGGCTTCACAGAGCCCAGGCCTCTGCGATCACCAGCTCTGATCCTGACCCCAGCCATCACCAGCTCTGCCCTTGCCACACTACAGCCTCTGGCCAAGGCTACAGGCCTGGACTGAGGACCCCCAGACCCCTGTGATTGCCAGCTCCACCCTTGCCCCACTTCAGCCTGTGGCCAAAGCTACAGGCCTGGGCAAAGGACCCCCAAACCCCTGCATTGCCGGCTCTGCCCGTGCCCAGACTCCTGTGATTGCAGGCTCCACCTCTGCCCCTCCAATACCCAGCTCTTCCCCTACCCAGGCCCTGAGATTGCCAGCTCCACCCCTGCCCCACTGCAGCCTCTGGTCAAGGCTACAGGCCTGGGCAGGAGATCCCTAGGACCCTGCCATTGCCAGCTCTACCCTTGAGCCTCTGGTCAAGGCTACAGGCCTGGGCAGGGGAAACCCAGGACCCTGCGTTGCCAGCTCCACCGGTGCCCAGACCCCTGCGATTGCAGGCTTCGCCCCTGCCTCTCTGATCGCTGGCTCTGTGGAACCCAGGCCCCTGCAATCTCCGGCCTTGCCCATGCCCAGGCCTGAGGCCTGTGGCCCAGGCCTTATGCCTGGGTAGGACACCCTCATACCACTCTGGTCACCGGCTCTGCCCCTGCCCCCTCTGATCACTGGCTCTGCCCTTGCCCATGCCTGAGGCCTCTGGCAAAGGCCTCTGGCCTAAGCAGGGGAACCCCAACCTCCTGTGACCACCTATTCCACCCTCCAGGCCCACTGTCTCCCCTGCCACCTGCCTGGCTAACAAGCCTGACCACTTCAGTGGCCGGGCTGAGCCGGACTCAGTGCCATCATCTTGTGGCTATGGGGATGGCCACCTTTGTGACAGAGTGATGCCTAATTTGCATATTACTCTTTTATTACACAGTATAACTAAGGGAGTCAAATGAATCAGGACATCCAGCTTAAAAAGTGTTGAATTTTTTATTATCTCCAGGTGAAATTTTCTTTCAGAACTATAAAAAGTGTTTTTCTAATGACAAGTAACTTAGTTAAATCCACTAGTTAATTGGTTATCTGACAATTGAGACTTTTTCCTACTTCACAGAAACATAGTTGGAAAGATGAGAAGAAAATTAAAGAGAAGAAAATATTTATATATTCTAAGATGCCCAGAAACATATATCAATGCCAACAGCTAGATGAAAAGTTGCTCAACCTGATTGATCATCAGAGAAATGCTAATCTAAACCATAATAAGATATCACCTCTTGCTTATTATATTGGCTACCATCAAAAAGACAAGAGAAAACAAATGTTGAATTGATTGTATAGAAAATGGAACCCTTGTGCACTGATTCTTTGTTTGTTTTGATTTTAAATACTTATTGTTGAAAGTATTACATATGTCCCCTTTTCTCCTCAGTGAACTCTTCCAGACCACTCCTGCTCCCCACCCCAGGCCTTCACCACCCCATTGTGTATGGCCATGTGTTATGCATAAATGAAAATTAGTTCATTGATTGATCTCTTCCCACACACCCACCCATCATCCCGTGCCTTCCATCTGAGGTTTGACAATCTGTTCAATGCTTTGGATCTATTTTTGTTCATCAGTTCATGTTGCTCATTAGATTCCACATATGAGTGAGATCATGTGATACTTATTTTTCTCTGACTGGCTTATTTTGCTTAGCATAATGTGCTCCAGGTCCATCCATGTTGTTGCAAATGGTAAGAGTTCATTCTTTTTTACAGTTGCATAGTATTCCTTTGTATAGGTGTACCACAGGTTTTTAATTCACTCATCTGCTAATGGGCACTTAAGCCGTTTCCAAATGTTAGCTATTATAAATTGTGCAGCTATGAACATAGGGGGTACATATATTCTAGGAATATATCCTCCTAAGAAATTAGAAACACCAATCAGAAAGAATATATGCACCCCTTGCGCACCACTGAGATTACACACTGGTACAGTCATTATGGAAAAGAGTATGGAGGTTCCTCAAAAATTAAAAATAGGATTTCAATATAATTCACAAATTCTACTTTTGGGAATCCAAATGAAACAAAAACACTGTGTAAAAGAGATATGTGCATGAACGTGGCAGCATTGTCTTTGTTTTCTTTTCTTCCATTGATCACTAGAGAGAGTGGGAGGAAAAAAGAGAGGGACAGAAGCAGGGGGAAGAGTGAGAGATTGATATGATGCAAACTTAACTCTAAGCACAACATGGATACCAATTTTCTATTTTTAGTTTAATTTCCTACATCTTGAGATAATGATATTTACAAATTAAGGCTGTCTGTTATATTTTAAACAGCAGATGAAATGAGCTATGCATGCTTTGTTTGGTCGCAGTTTCTAAATCTCACCTGATACCCTGCAGTTAAAATTGGTCTTGGGAAGCTGCTCTCAAATATAAAGTAGCTGAGAAGAGAATGGAGTTTCCAATCATGATTCATTTTAGACTATATATTTTCTTTTACTTATAACACTTGAACAAAAAGTTGGATGGAATCCCAATTGAATTTTAGACTCCATAGATGCGCAAAATTTAACTGGTCTTCAAGGATACATATGCAACAAGTTCTGCTATTTTATTCTAAAATTGTTGGATCCTTCATAATACTCTGAATTAAAATGACTATCATGTGAAAACTCAACTTCATTAAATTGTGAACAAAGCTGTTTAACACTTGCTAAAGGTCAAGATTACAATTTAAAAAAATGACTCAAAAGATTTTTTAAGTGAACATTCTGAAATTTTTGAGAACAAGGATCAACATTATATTGCATTTATCCTGTAACTAGAGGCCAAGTGCATGAAATTCATGCACTAGGGGTGGGGGATTGTCCCTCAGCCCAGCCTGCACCCAATCCAATCTGGGACCCCTTGGGGGATGTCCAACTGCCAGTTTAGGCCCAATTCCACATGGGATCTCACAATTTGGTTGCGGGCTCCCAACCACTCGCCTGCCTGCCTGCCTGATAGCCCCTAACCACTTCTGCCTGCCAGCATGATCACCCCCTAACCATTCCCCTGTCAGCCTGATGGATATCTAACTGCTCCCCTGCCAGCCCAGTTGCCCCCAACTGCCCTCCTGCCAGCCAGGTCACCCCCAACTGTTCCCCTGCTGGCCTGATCGCCTATGACTGCCCTCCCCTGCCAGCCATCTTGTGCAAGGGTGTGACAGTCAATTTGAATATTGCCTTTTTATTATATAGAATACAAACTATTTTATAGGTACTTAATTCTTTGAAACTCTTGAGGGCACAATCATGTTATGATTGTATGATTACAGAGAGGTTGAATTCTGAGCAATTAAAATATATTTTTTTAAGTTACAAAATGGACCCTGAGGAAAGGCTAAAGGTATCAGCTAATTCAACTGATAGATAATTTTAGGGATATGGGAAGAGTTTACATAAGCTCATGTGAACAGTCATGGAAAAATCACAGCTTTTACGTGTGGTAGAACTGGGTTTGAATCCTGACTACACCAACTACTGGATCCATAGTTTAGGAAATTTATTTACTGTCCTTAAATCTCAAACATGGAAGTTATGACAATCCCTTTAGAGGATTAATTATTGATTTAATAAACCTAGAACAATCTGCCTCATAGTGAACACCGACTCCTTTTTTGAGAACGTGTTTTAATTTTTCAATATGGAATTTCAGACATGCACTATGGCTTACGGTAGGTTTAACTGAAAAGAAACAAGGCTACTTTTCCTCCCTACACAACTTAGATAAGATGAGCCATCAGACTCATTTATAAGCTGGAGGAGTTGAACTGGATGATTTCCCAGGGTACTTATTTATTATTCTATTATATTCTAAAAAGCTGCTCTAAGAAATTCTCAATTTAAATGATATTAAGGTTCTGTACCAGATAAATTAGCCTAATGTTAGCTAATAAATGTCTAAAGGCTGTGGCTCTCAATCCTGGCTGTATGTTAGAATCAATTGAGTGTCTTTAAAAATACTGACAACCCCAAATTAAATCAGATTCTTTGTGGAATACAGTCTGAGTATCATTGTTTTCTTAAAGCTGCATGATGATCCACACTGTAATTAGGGTTGTGAACCAACATCTTCAAGGAAAATCATAAGTGCTTCATGTATAAGGGAAATTAAGAGCAGATTTAGCAGGATTCCATTTTCCCCCAAGCTGAGGATTCTCTGAAACAATCCATTGTTTCAAGCTGAAGATTCCCTGTTCCTCTCAGAATCCTCCATTTTCCTCATTCAAAATCTATTCTCTAATTTCCATCTGTCTGGATATCACAGAACCCCTTCAAACTCAATTTCTTCAAAATCAATTCACTCTATTTATTAACGCCCATTTATTAGCATTATTTTCATTAATCTCCATTCTCCAATTTCCCAATAAATTTAAAACTGTTTCCTTCTATCACATTCCCAGGTTTGTTCTCTCTCTCTCTCTCTCTCTCTCTCTCTCTCTCTCTCTCTCTCTCCCCCCTATCCCCTCCCCCCTCAATTTCTAGTCCATCTTTAAGAGTACCTAATCCAGAAAAGCCTCCTTTGAACCCCTCAAGATTAGGTTATTAATCATGCTGTATGTGGACATAGATATCTTGTTCTTTCCTCCACAGAACTGAATATGGATTCAGTTTTACGTTTATTTACTTCATCTGTTATTCAATGTCTATTTCCAATGTTAGAATGTGAGGTTCAAGAAGGCAAGAAAAATGTTTTTTGCTGTTTATCTTCAGGAGCAACGCAAGGTGCTTAACACATGATGTACACTCAATAAGTAATTGTTGAATAGTAAAAAGTAACTATTTTTTATTACTTTCTCTTTACTTAGTGGTAAGTTGAAGCATCTTTACACATGACTATTGGTATTGCGCATTTCTTCTGTGAACTAGTTTCACTATGATATAATCATCCTTAATTATTCAAGCATTGCAATCTATCCATCTCAAGACAGAGACTGGGTCTTGATTGACATACGTGAGATTACAACTGTCTCTTTGGTGTCAAAATGTTCAATTAATCATTGAGAACTGCCATATAGGATAAAAATACCCAGCCAATTGACCTAATATCTTTAGGTTTGTCTATGTTGTGAAGTAAAATTCTTTCAATTCTACTCATTGAAAGATTATAGACAGATGGTGAGGATGAGTCAGCTGCCATTCTGTATTGGCTAGGTGCAATCAGACTAGATTTTGCAAGTTAACTCTGGTAACTTATATGAGGAGGAAACTGGGTCTAGTTCTGGGGACACAGGGTGGGCTCTTGTCCCAGCAACTCCTCTGGGAGCTGGTGTGACCCTGAGCATATGCTTTACCCTTTAGTAGCCTTTATTTTCACACTGAAAAACAAACAGCTTAGACTAGAGGGACTCTCAGGTCAGGTATGGGTTTAATTCTAATATTCCATGATTATTAGAATTATTTTTGTATAATTATTGAGACTGGATTTTTTCTTAAAAATTCTGAGCAGTTAGGTGTACTAGTCATGCATGCATGCATACATGCATATGTTGGTGTGTTTGTGCAGGTGATGAAACATTATCAAAGTTAGAAATGTGGTTTATTGAAAACTATTTTTTCCCTAACAAAGAGTTCACTGTAATTTTCTATTGCTATAGAAAAATTACCATGGCGTAGCTCAGGAGTTGAGTTTTGACCTATTAACCAGAGATTATGGTTGGATTCCTGGTCAGGGAACATGCCCAACTGTCAGCTCAATCCCCAGGCTGGGCATGCAGGAGGCAGCTAATGATTCTCTCATTATTGATATTTCCATCTCTCTCTCCCTCTCCCTTCCTTTATCTAAAATCATTAAAAATACATTAAAAAATAAAAAGTACCACAAAATCAGAGGCTTAGAATAATACTAATTTTCTAATCTCATAGTCCCAATGTGTCAAAAATACAGATGCAGCTTAGTTGGGTACTCAGCTCAGAGAGTCAAGTGTTGTCTGGGGTTGCAGTCTTACCTGAGGCTTAGAATATTCTAGTCTCATGTGGTTGTTGGCAGAATTAATTTCATTTAGCTGGACAACTCATAAAATATGGCTTCTCCAAGGCCGGCAGGGGAGAGAAGGAGTCTATGCTTCCAGTCGCTCACGTCGTAAACCCTTTTAAAGATCCCAACTGATCAGGTCACGTCCATCAGATAACCTCCCTTTTGATTACTTTAAAGCCAACTGATCAGGAACTTTAATTACATCTGGAAAATGCCTTCACTTTGCTATCTTCCGTGGATTGAAGCAATCGCAGGCCCAGTTTATAATAAAGGACAGGGGTATTATACAAGACTGTGGGGTTTTGAGGTTCATCTCAAAATTCTGCAGTGCACATTCACATATGGATTATAACTCAATCTGACTGAATTTTCCATATCAGAGCTATTGTTTGGACAGTATTTCAGATGGTGTTAATGCTTCATTTTAATTGCCATTTTGAACATTTATGAAAGTTATTAATGTTTCATCTTAACTACTTACTGGAAGAATTTACTTTTAATTGGCTAATTACTGTAATAAAGGATTTTTTTTCAGTTATTAACTCTATCTCTTGAAACAGGCTCTCAAGTAAGATGACTTAGTCCCAAACACACTTGTTTGTTTGGTTTTTTAATCAATTCTACATGATGCTATAAGAATGCTATATTCTAAACCTCAAAATTGCCCTAGCCGGTTTGGTTCAGTGGATAGAGCATAGGCCTGTGGACTGAAGGGCCCCAGGTTCAATTCTGGCCAAGGGCACAAGTCTGCGTTGTGGGCTCAATCTCCAGTGAGGGGCATGCATGAGGCAGCCAATCCGTGATTCTCTCTCATCATTGATATTTCTCTCTCCCTCTCCTACTCTAAAATCAGTAATAATACACTTTAAAAATAAATAAGAATAAATAAATAAAGCTCAAAATTGGCAAAAGATACAATTTATTTGTGTGCACATGAGAGAATAAAGAAATTAAAAGTGCCAAAAGAAAATATCTGCCAAGTGACTGTGTTCTGATTATTTCCCCTTGTATCATAGACATAAAAAAGTAATTTGTAGAGAAGTTACATAATCTCACTTGGGTTTCTTTCTTTATGGTGAAATACCCATAAATAATATCTTAACATGAATCTAAAATGATTTTTTCTTATGGAAACATTGTATGATAATTAACAAAATCACAGCATTTGGAGCAAGACTCCTGGATTGAATCCCTGTGCCATGTGTAGCCACCAGTTCTATAATATTGGACACGTTACGTATCATTCTGGGGTCTCATTTTCCTCATGAATGAAATAGATGTAATAACAGATGTTGAACTCAATAGGATTATAGAGAACATTAAATTTGTTAATTAATTTGTTTCTGCATATATAGAAAAAACTGGCACATAGTGTGCGTGTGCGCTTGTGTTTGTGTGTGTGTTTGTGTAAATATACATTTTAATCCATATAAACATAAAATTATATCTTTTAATTCCAGTCTTGTGTGTGTTCATGAAATCCCTAAACAAGTATGAAAGCATAGTAAGTCAAAAATAATGACAATATATTTTTTAAACTCCTGATGCATAAATTCCTGACCTTGAAGTTGCATAAAGGGATACATAATTCTATACCCTACTGCAACTAAGAGTGTTCATAGTATCATACTAGTCTGAGTGCTTGTTTTAGTAGTTAGGATCAATACATACACAAAGTACTGATGACTCCAATATGGTGGAAACACAGAATATATGTTTAATAAACCTGAAATATAAAAGCAAAGTTAAGTCTTTCCGAAAACAAGTAAAGGGCAGCAAGTAAAGAGAAGTGTTGAAAAAAGTAAGGGCATTAATATTCTCATTTAATATAGCAGAGAGTCTCAATATGCTGCACAGATTGACAGTACGCAAAACCAAAGTTCAAATGAGGCATGTCCATATGAAAAATTAATCAAGAGCCTAATTAGAAAAAATATTCCTCCATCAAATATTAAGAGGAATGAGGAAGGTTAATAGGATAATATAATTGCACAGCAGTTATTTTTCATAGGTGAGAGTCAAAAGTTATCATCTCAAGTTGATAAACTAAGAAAAGAGGCATAAGGTTATTATTTAAACGTAATTCAGGAAGGAAATGAAAACCAACATTTGTCTCTATGAAGTGGGATTGCTAGTGGAAAATTGTGGGAGCCAGGGCTACTTCTATGCTATTTTATTTTGTGCTATGTATACCATTATGAATATAAACTATATACATATATATACACATACATGATGCATATATATACATACATGATGTATATATGCATCATATATGTATATGCATATCTCTATATATCCATATGTGTACATATATACACATCAAGTTATCTATAGTAATATCCATCTAGCTAACTATCAAAACAAAGAGAACAAAGAGAAAGGAGAAAAAGTTAGAAACATTGCTTATGTCAAGGGTGACTTACCCAAGTCAGTAGCCTACTGATTTAATCAAAGAGCTCATTAATTTTTAATTGCAAAGCAGGTATTCTATGGTTAAGGTCTGATAATTCCTCCTTTGGCCTAAGGTAGTAATTGACAAGAGTAGATCCATGATTAGCTCCTGTGGGGTGTGTGTGTGTGTGTGTGTGTGTGTATGAGGGAGGGGTTACCTTTAGATAAAAGTGCCCCAACGACTAAGCTGATGCAGGCCTAGTTACTGAAACAAGGCTTGGTGAGTGGAGCTAAACCGACTTTCAGAACCACTGGACCACTCAGCTGGCGTCTCTAGGCAAACCTGCACAATCAGCAGAAATGAGTCATCTCTGAACTGGCCCTATTCTTCATGCATCCAGCCCCCCACAGACTGTTTCTGGTTAAAGGACCCTGCTGCCCTCATGAGACTCTAAGCATCATAAAAACAAAATGCACATACTGATGCCACTATGTTACTGCACATGTCCTAACTTGGGCTTCACACTACCCTTAGGGAAGTCTAGGCACAAGGCAGGAGCCAGGAGAAATGTAGAAGCACAGGCAGAAGCAAGAAGGTACCTAGTGCTGATGGAATTAGTCCTCCCTTTGATGGACAGGTCCTTGTTGGTGATCTTTTCTGTTTGGGCTCCAATTCCTGCCACACCCCTATGCCCTCTCCTTCCCACCTTTATCTCCTTTCTTCTATTCTTTAATGAATTTAGGAGCTCTGCTTAGGCAGCAAAGCTTTGTTTCTGTGTCACTTCTAGGTCACTCTACAATATCCTAAAGACTTTTCCTCAGGCAGCATGACCAACAGGGCATTTTGTCAAATACAGGAAATTTCTCTCCTAAGAGGCATTCTTCTCCTGACTCCCAATTTTTTTTTTCTCTAGTATCATGGTGATGATTTGTTTCTAGAGGTTGAAATAACCTATGAAGCCTCAAATTCAACATTGACCAGAGCAATCGTGTAGTCAAAGTTGGAAGACAAATATGAATCATTTAAGAATTCAAGAATTTATGCTATATTTTTAATAATCTTCTAATCTAATAAGAGTAATATGCAAATTAACCATCACTCTGAAACACCTAAGCCATGTCCACCAGCCAAGCCATGCCTACCAGCCAATCAGAGCAGCTGTATGAAAACTAACCCAGCCAAGATGGCGGCTGGCAGCCATGGAGCTAGAGAAAATAGGAGGCTTCCATTGCACCAGCGATAGAGTTGAAACTGCCTGCCTAGGCCGGCCGGGCCTCTGCTCAAGGTAACAATGTTTCAATTATAGAAGCCACAGAGCTGAAGCAAACAGGAGGCTTTGTTGCCTGACTAGGCCTCTGCTTAAGGCAACAAATTTTCAATTATAGAAGATAAATAAACCCCAGAAACCTGATTCCAGCCAGCCTCGCTGGGATGTTGGGTCAATGGGAGCTGTGGGCAGCCTGAAAACGGCCCTAAGCCCCTCACCCAGGCTGGTCATACCCCCATGGGGTGAGGTTCGCAACTGGGAGGCTTGGCCAGCCTACAAACAGCCATCAGCCCCTCACTCAGGCTGGCCAAGCACGCCAGCAGGTGGACATCCCCCGAGGGGTCCCAGACTGCAAGAGGGCACAGGCTGGGCTGAGGGACCATTCCCCCCGACCCCCAGTGTGAGCATAATTTTTTGTGAACCGGACCCCTAGTGTGAGCATAAAACTCTATTAGGAAACATGGAAAATAAAATTTACTTTCATTTTTAAAATAGTGGGGGCAATGGTGGTTGCTTTTGCTCTCATCATCTTAAGAATACTTTTTTAAATTAACTTAAAACTTCTATAAAATGTTTGAGGAAGATCAAAAAACAAAAACCTGCTGTATTATCCTGTTGAAACTATTTTAGAAGAAAACATTTCTGTTCATGTTAGCAAATGCCTCATTTAGCTCCTGGATCATTAGTTTTAGAAGCCATCCTGCAATTGACCATTCTCAAATACATTACATGATTACTCCTTCCATTTTCTCCACAGAATTGACAAACAACCGTCTACCTGTTAACTTAGCGACCCAAGTAGAACATTTAGCTCTTGTTTGTCGGAACACAGAAAACAGAACTCACTTCTTAGTTCAAGGATAAGATGAAAGGAATTCATGCAAGTCCATTACAAACATGATGCATAAAAACGCAAGATCCTCTGGAGGCCACGAAAGAATAACAGGAGAATGTGCTTATGAGATGCAGTTCTTACCGTAATTAAAGATTTAGGAGGAAAATGACACCCGACATAATGACATGCACTTGGTATTTAAAAGTGTCTCTGGCATGAAAGCTTCATCATGCCTCATTCATTTTACAATTTCTAAAATATAGATATGGCAACAACCCAGATCAGAATTGGGAAATTAAAAACATTTTTTCTCTTCCTGAGGGGTTTATTTCAGAGATGCTCAAAAATGGTTGTAAGGAAATATGCAACAGCGTGTCCAATCTCCATTTCATCTGTACTCACAACAACTGACTATGGGATAAGGCATCGATCAGGAAAGTATGATGTGGGATTACGAAAACATTGTTCACATACTTCCTCTGAGTCGAGATGGACATTTTTTGTTATTTTTAAAATTTCTTGTAGACTTTGGAACACCAAAGGCTAGATTCAATTTAAAAAGAAAAAAGACTGCCAGAATCTGACTAATTTAAGAGCAGTTATAATAATTAAACAAAGAGGCCATTAGAGTGAAGTGCTGCTGTGGGAGCTATATAAGCAAACCAAAATGTAAGCCAGTAAATGCTTCAAGCTTATGCAGTCAAAACCTGCCGACAACCAATGGAAAACAGCAACTAGGTTTTAAGCTATAGCCAACCACCTTCACTTCCACTTTTCCTCTATAAAAGCCGCTCCCCGAGGTACTGCTCATGGAGCACTCCTAACTACGTCTGGCTTGGTGCTGCCCAATGCATATTGATTTTTGATTCAATAAGTTTAAAATTTTTAATATGTTTCAGTTTATCATTTAACAGGGTCCATTCTATGAAGCATAAAAGGTATGTTTCGATTCAGTACACATCTATGGAGTGTGAACCACAGAGCCAGCTCTAGTTTAGGTATTGGAAACGTGAAGGCGAGCACAGAGATAAAAACTTTGCTTGCATTAATATGACTATAGGACATCAGAGAGGGTACAGATGATTTCTTCAAAACAATATATTGAGTCACAATAAGGACAAATCACTTGCATTTTGAAATCTGAAGAAGTGGAGGTGACCTGGCAGGGGCAGTCCCCTTCCCCCTTGGCCATTAATGCTACCACCACACCTGGTCTTCAATTAGGAAAAAAAAAAATGGAGAAAACAAACAGCCAGGGATTGACTCCTTATGTAGAAAAGTTCTTTGTTCATCACAAGAGTTAACTAGGACGTTGTAAAATTGGGACAGTACAGGAAATACTGTAATGTGATTTGGAACCAAACACTTATTGAATATGTGTTTTAAGGTGAAAGTTGTATGCAGGACACTCTCTACATGCACATATAAAGTCTGAAATATAGGAATAGAAATAAGATACGCATAAGATATGTTGTAATGAAGAGCAATCGGTAGGAAGAGAGGTCAAAATGAAATGCTAAGGAGTATTTAGAGATAGAGGGACCACTTATGATGTATGCGTGGGTGTCGAGGAGGGGCAAGGAAAAGGGGTTATAGTTAAATTTTCACATATTTGTTTGTTTCAGTGAAAATCAAAAGTGGGCATTCTAGTAAACTTGAATTTATCCTGAAACCTTGTCACTTAATAAAGTTTCAAAGCAAGAGCTACCGGTCACATCTTTTTCATGTGATAAGATAATCAATCACCTTACATGACTGAATTTGCAACGCACTAATCAAATCCAGAAGCCTCACCAAAGGCATGTGAGGTCAACGCTGATTGCTGATTGCTAGTTGCTGCTAGCAGCAAGTTTCACATTATAAACCATCCAAATACTGTTAATTTATTCAAGAGAAGTCAAGATTTTTCTTCCCCTCATACCTCTTCTTTCTTGTTCTCTTTCTATGACAGCCTAGTTTTTACTTTTCCAGAACTGTTCACGGAGGCAATCTTAAACTGGCTGGTTTACTCTTTCTCAAACTGCAGTGATCTAAAGGAGGCATTGATGCAGGCATAAGCCCATAAATCAGCTTCCCACTTAGGAAAGAAAATGTCAGACATTTGCTTTGGGGATTACAGTACACACAAGAAAGTTGTATCATTGTGCAGCTTAATATTGGAAAGCTTCATTTTTGCTTTCTTTCAACTGTTTAAAATGACAGATTTCACTAAAATACATTATAATGTATAGTTAATTAAGAAGATAAGAAGTTATAATCTTGTTTTTAAAAATGTGACCACAGGAAGTTGTGTTATTTCAAAATATATTTAAAATGCATTTATAATAGCTGAGATACATTAGGTGTAGAGTGAAAAAAAACACTCAAACTGTAGCATTCTACACATGCTGAAGTGTAATGAATAAGGATCAAGGTCTGGAAGGGTCAGTGTTATTATGAAGGATTTAAGGTTAGCTAGTTTCATGATTAAATGAAAATAAGGAAATCATACACATAGGCACAAAATTCTATAGTTAATTTTACATATGAATTAAACTCCCTTGGTATAGAAATGTTAAGCTAATGCTAGAGAAATGCAAGAGAAGTGTTGGTTGTTTATCTAATACCGACAGCATCTAACAGTCTGACCTATTTTTCTAACAAATGCGACTGTTCAGGGAATCTGCATTAATTGCTCCCAGTTAGTGATTTATTTAGGGATGAGTATGTAGTGAGATTATAAAGTTATGAAGAAAAGCAACTTGCGTGGGCCGGGGGGGCTGGTTTCTGGGAAAGGTTTCCTTGCTGATAAATGGAAACACTTACACAGATGGAGCCCTGTTTCCTTCCCCAGAAGCCTAATGTCTGTATGTCCTTCCTAGATTGTACAGCCATCATGCAGCCACAGTGAATGGCATCTGATTGATGAGCCCCCCGGATGAGGAAGGCAGCATAGAAAGATTTTACTCTAGGCCGAATTGTGGGTCTAAAAGGTATCAACCTTCTAATCCTTGTAGCCTTTGCATGTTACCTTCCTTTTATGGCAAACGAAACTTTTCAAATGGGATTAAAGTAAGGATACTGGGATGGGGAGATGATTCTGAAATACCTGAGGGGACGCTAAAGTAACCAAGGATGTCCTTATAAGAAGGAGGCAGAAGGGGATTTTTTTTCTCACAGAGAAGAGAACATAATGTGAGTAAAGCACAGACATATTTGAAGATGTTACACTTCTGGCTCTGAAGATGGAGAAAGGAGACAAGGGCCCAGAAATGCAAGCAATGCGGCTCTAGAATCTTGAAAGAGCAAAGCAACAAATTCTTCTTTAGTCTCAGAAGGGAAGGTGGCCCTACAGTTAGCTTTGTTTTACCCAGTGAAACTGATTTCAGACTTCCTGCCTCCAGAACTGTAAAATATTAGTTATTAATTTTGTATTGTTTTAAGCCACCGTATTTGTGATAATTTGTTGTAGTGGCCATAGGAACCTAATGCTAGCATAGGTAGCTAGATATTAAAAAGGAAGGGAGCAACGGGAATCAGTCATCAAGTCTAATAAACTGTAGAGATGAGTCAGACAATAAGTCTGCTTGCTTCGCTAGGAAGTTCCAGCTTCACACACTCCCCAGGGCATCTTCTGACCTCAGGACCTTGTCCTCCAGAAGAGGGCAGGAAGATCATTACCAAAGCGAGGGGCAGGGGAGAAAAGGGGACAAAAAAAGCAGGAGAAGTTCCTCTGCTGGACACCACAGAAACCAAGATGGTGACCATCAAGGTCAGTCTAGCCTGGGAAAAGGATCAGATTGGGTAAGGGACACAGAACCCCGAAAGATCTAGGAAATTGATTGGTTAGGGAGAGGACCGAACTCTAGCCCTTGAAGAATTGGACAGTTGATTGGTTAGTTTGAAAAGGCATCTAATCCTCCCCAAGCCAGAAATAATATAATAATCCCAGTTTAACAAAGCCCCCCCCTTCCCCTTCTCTCTCTCCTTCTCTCTCTTTCTCTCCCTGTATATTATGTGCTCATTGCAAGCACCCTGTTCATTCACACACCCTCTTTCTGTGGCCCTAGGAGCCTCCTGGGGCCTGGGGCAGACACATCAGCTGGAGCATAGCTGGGAACAGACTACACTAGCGGGATGGGGACAGACAAGGACTAAACTGGACTAGGCTTCAGCATGGCACAGAATTTTGGGACCTTTCCCTTTATACTGGGCTTGATAAAGACAAGGCTATACTTTCTTTATGGTGGGACAGACTGTGATGGGACATGGGAAACTCGGGGTGGCCTTCTATTTCCACAAAAATAAATCTTACCACATCCTCCCTTATGTGGTTCCCCAGAATGCTCCCCTTGAGAGCTCATGAAAGAGCCCCATTTCCATCAGCAACACCAATACAAATGGAAGATTAAGTGAGTCACTGACTTACTCTACAGTAGAGACACTTAACTACAGTATTATAAGGCATATGTGCAGATTACCTGAGTGACACTGGTGATTATTTTTTCTGGTAAGTATTTGTTTAATAGATTATCTCTTTTGCCAACTTTACTGAATGTTGTCCCAAATATTCATGCAAATGTAGACTTAGAGTAAACTCCCCATTACTTTAACTAATTTTAGGATGCATACTATTAGAAATTCTAGGGTGTTGATCATAGTCCAGTAAAAAAAAAATGCCTTTATCATAACTTTATGTAATTAGTATTAAAAGCTATCTCAATAAAAGGCAACACCATATTTTTAATTATTCAAATGGAAGATGGTAAGGAACCATCTTGAATGCATTTTTATCTCACCTTCCACAGAGAATCTGTCAACATATATTTCTCACCCTCCACATACAATCTGTCAGCTCTGCCTTCCATATCTCCAAAATCAGACCACTGTTTCTCTCCACTATCAGTGCTATCATTCGAATCCTTTTTACTTTATTCCCAACTACCTATACTATTAGCCTATAATTGTTCTTTCCAATTCTACCCTTATTAAACAGAAAGAAGAATGACCATATATGTATATATATATATATATTCATATCACTTCTCCTCTAAAATTTTTAATATCTCCCTATCTATCTTGTAATAAAGGCCAAATTCTCCAGAATTAACTAAAAATCCATGTGAGCTATGCAGCCTGTATTCCAGAATAAAGAAGACAGAACTGAAACTCATCCACCATGCCCCACAGAAAGCATGTAGCATAAGGGAGAAACTCACCTTCATTTTTCAGAAAATTGTAAGGCTGGCTACTATCTGACAACATCTAATGAAATACAGGGAAATATGGCAAAGGCATTCCTTTTAATTGTTTCTTTTTAGCACTAGACATTATACATTAATTGTTTATTTGACCCTCTGGTTCTCTCCCCATGGATATAAACTCTATACATGTCTTGTTCACTGCTGAGTCCTTAACACCTGGAACACTATATTTTCCATTTAATGTTACATAAATGAGGAACACTTACTTAGATCTACTATGCATGTACAGAAATTGTTACATTAATTATTATATGAAAGAATAAGTGGCTACCTTAGTGGCCAACACCACCCACTTTTGTATTCCAGATGTTCTTGCTTATGCCGAAATGTTAATTTAACGTGTGCTAAGTAAATGAATTTCTCACAAATTGTACACAAAATCATATATAAACCAAATAATAAGAAGAGCTCTGTTGCCATGGACAGAATGTCTGTGTTTCCCGTGAATTCACATGTTGGTGTTTGGAAGTAGGGCTGTTGGGATGCAATTAAGTTATGAGGGTGGAATCCTTATGAATGATTCGTGTCCGTATAAGGAGAGGTATGAAAAGGTTATTTATCTCCCTGCCATATGAAGACACAGAAAGAAAGCAGCTATCTGTAAACAAAGAGAGCCCTTGCTGAGAATCCAATTCTCTTGGTGCCCTAATCTCTGCTCTCCTTTCTCCAGCACTGTGAGGCAAAGCAAAGATTTGCTGTTAAAACCACCTAGTCTATGGCATTTTTGTTATAGCATCCCAAACGGACTAAGACACCTATGAAGGAGGTGTTATTAATCTCATTCTAAATACTAGAATTTAAGCAGAGTAGCCAAGATCATGCAGAAAGTGGCTAATCTGAGAGTCCATTCTCAAAATCTCTGATTTCAAATTCTATGTTTAAAGAGTCTCATAAAAATGAGATATTACAACCATAAAGCTCAACAAAGTGTTGGAGATCCCCTGAAAGAGCTCTAGGCTGGAACTTTCAGTATTTCTTTTTTTTTTAAATATATATTTTATTGATTTTTTACAGAGAGGAAGAGAGAGAGATAGAGAGTTAGGAACATCGATAAGAGAGAAACATTGATCAGCCACCTCCTACACATCCCCCACTGGGGATGTGCCCGCAACCAAGGTACATGCCCTTGACTGGAATCGAACCTGTGACCTTTCAATCCACAGACTGACACTCTATCCACTGAGCCAAACCAGTCAGGGCCATTCAGTATTTCTTTATGTTGTAAAACATGATTTTATTTTTCCTAGGCTAACATGTGACATTTTGTCCCCTATATTTAAATTTAAAAATTGTCAAAATGGTCATTGTTTCATGGTACATACAAAGTTTATCAAAGTTTTGGAGTTGAAGGAGCCAGCATTTGACAAAAGATTTAGTTTACACGCTACAGAAATGAATAAATGAAAAGGCTGAGAAGTTAAACTTGAATAATATTAAATTTTGTTATGTGAATTTTATTTACTCGCCCTTGCTCCATCATTAGGTTAAGGACACTCCTTGAATGTTTATAAAGCCTAAGATTAAAATGAAAGGAAGTATTCCATCATAAGGTGGGCAGTGACTTTACAAACCTCTTTTCCTCAAAGTTAGTATTCATTTTCAAAAGTATAGAAAAACTCACTAAGTTATGCTACTCAGAATGTTTTGAGATATGACTCTGGTTCCTTTGGGCAGAGAGAACAACCACACAAGTCACAAGGGTGACCTTCCCAGACACCAAAGTGGTACATGGAGTTAGATCTTAGTACTAGTCTGGTCAGACAATTCCACAATCTTAGGAACAATATGGAATCAATATTGTGGTATGTTTTTTCCCCTGCCATTCTCACTGTGGTTGCTCCGTGATCTGCCTTCTGAAAAGACACAATTTAAAAAATGATGTATTCTCACCAATTTTCCCATTAATTGTGGCATATTCTCTATGTATCAACTTTGATAAGTATCCAGGAATCTATGAAACTCTCTCAATGCTTTTACAAAATATGTGAAACTTTTGACCAAAATGTGGTCCCTTGATAGTAAATTATCTATGTTTCCTTTTTATATTGTTTCAGTAAACACCAACCAATGTTTTTCCCTTTTACCCTGTGTTTATCTAGAGAGAATGAGAGAGATATCAGGCTGGGTAAACCACAAATGAATTTGATAATGCTCAGTGGTTATAAATACAGAGATGTCCATCTATTGAAAACACAGGAAGAAAAAAAAATCCCATTAAGATAAAGCATCTAATTTGTAAGAGGCAGAAAGATAGGATGAGAAGTCACATTATTGGTTAGTCATAAGCTAAAGTATAACAGCCATTAAAAACAATTACTTTATGTGGTATTTTCCCCATTTTGGAAAATGACTGTAAATCAACTCAACTTAAAAGCATTGTTTGTCAGGAAAGATTCACATTTTTAACTGAGAAATAGTGAAACTCTTAAAAAAATCTTTTAGGTATCAATTTGTTTTTGTTTTATGCATACATTTCCCTGGACATTTCATTGCCATATTACACAATTCTAAATATTTATAGTGTGAGAAGATGTTAGAGATTGTTTAATCTAAAGCTCTCCTTGACAGTCATATATAAATATGTTCAGATTATTTAAGAGATAAAATACAGAATTAGAATATATCAGAAATGAGATTATTTTAAATTCCTATCATCTGATTTAAGTCCAGTGCTAGCTTCAATTCACACTCACTGGCTATCTTGAACAGGCATACCATACATAATAAATTGTGTTTTTATTTATTAATCCTAAATGAATTAAAATAATGGAGAATAGGTTTTGTGACACCATGTGAGTATACTGAGTTATTTTTTATCGACCTTTGTTAAGAATAAATAAAATATCAATAAAAAGAGTACAACGTTCTAGTTAGGTTAATTTTACTTAACTAATGTATGATTAGTTAACATACTGGGAAAAGAGGAAAACTACTTTAACTGGTGAAAAATCTTTAAAAGGACATTATATGAATATATTATCTAAGTGACAGGTATATAGAACATCCATGCGTGGTTTTCTGGGTTATCATCTTCTAACTTAAAGCATATTTAGTGAAAAACATATATCTTTATATTTTTGTCCCATAACATATTTTTTTTCTAAAAACAAAGAGCATCAAGCAATTCTAGATATTTGGAGATTTCAATGATCTCTTCACTTATATAAAAATGAGCCCCTTTAACCCATTTTGGTTCTATGTTTTTCTTTTCTTTCTTTTTTTCCTCCTTTATTGATTAAGATATTACAAATGTCACCTTATCCCCCCAATGTCCTCTCATCCCCCCACTCCTGCCCTCACCCTCACCCCATTGTCCACATCCATCGCTTATGCTTATATGCATGCATACAAGTCCTTTGGTTGATCTCTCCCCCTTATCCCCACCCTCCCCTACCTTCCCTCTGAGTTTTGAGCATCTTATCGATGCTGCTCTGTCTCTACATCAGTTTTTGTTCATTGGTTTATGCTATTCATTATAATCCATAGATGAGTGAGAGCATGTGATATTTATCTTTTCTGACTTATTTCACTTAGCATATGCTCTCTAGCTTCATCCATGCTGTTGCAAATGGTAGAAGCTCCTTCCTTTTTACAGCAGCATAGTATTACATTGTGCAGATGTACCACGGTTTTTTAATCCATTCATCTGCCGATGGGCACTTAGGCTGATTCCAAATCTTAGCTATGGTGAATTGTGCTGCTATGAACATAGGGATGCATATATTCTTTCTGATTGGTGTTTCTGGATGTTTTTCTTTTCTGAGCTGACTTTAGTGTGATGGGTAGGATGGCTCCTCGACATAGCCCTACCCTACTTGCAGAGTCCAGTAAATACGCTACTGTATGTAGCAAAGGGATGTTGCAGATGCACAGATGCGAAGTAACGGACCTTAGATAAGGAGATCATCCTGTGCTGATGCTATTTGGATGGGCCCCATCTAAGCACCTAAGTCCTTAAAACAGAAAACTGTCTCCAGCTAGAGCAGAAGAGATGTAGAAGTCAAAGCAACAGGAAATGCGACAGGGCTATATACAGTTGTTCTGAAGATGGAGAGGGAACTGTAAGACTAGGAATGCTGGTGGCCTTAAGGAACTGAAAGTGGCTCCAGGTGACAGCCAGAAGGAAATGCAGAGCTCAGGTCAAAAGCCCCTGGGAACTGCATTCTGCCAACAACCTGAAGGAGCTTGAAAGAGGATTCTCCCCACAGTCTGCATATAAGCGCCCAGACAGGCACATGCCTTGTCTCTGGCCTAGTGAGACCCAAAGGGAAGATATTAGTCAAGCCAACACACCCTTCTGACCTACAGAACGGAAAGATAATAAAATTGTACTGTTTTAATCTGTGGTAATTTGTTATGCAAGCATAGAAAACAAGATTTAGCTTTACAAAAATACTAAATACAAGTAGATTTGCTTCTTTATCTTCAGAGTTAATTTCTTACAATGATGTCCTTGGTCTCTTGCAGTGCCTTTTATGTAGGAGATGATCCATCAACTGCATTGATTGAATATAATGCTCTATTATCTATATCCTTGATCTTATTTTAAGTTGATTTATTTATAATCTATTTTCAAGGATATAAAATGGTTTATAATAAAGACAATGTAAAAGAAGACCCAAGGATGGAGACAAACAAAACAAAGAAATAAAATGACATAAAAAGAACATTAGATCCCTTGAAAAAGCAAGTTATATTTTTTTAATCCAAATTGAGCATTGGGTATCAGTAAAAACAAAAGAGAAAACAATTTCTTACATAGTTGTCATCATCTATAAGCATGACCTACCCAAATCATCAAGAAGAATGCATTTTTTTACACACAGTCTACTATAAACAGCAATGAATATCATATGAAAATTATATTTTGTAACACATGGCAGAGGCTTCACATATACTTCCATTTCTTATATCAGACCTCAGTTACAGCTAAACATTTTAAAGTATAAGCACATATATCTAAGAGGAACCAGAGTAACAGAGCTTGTATCTGTGATGTTTAGATTATCAAAACTAATAAACAGATTCTATTTATTGCCACTACCTTTCAAGGCTAACTCTCTGGGCAGGGAGAACTATTAGCTGCTTGCTCTGATCCAAGACCAACTATCCACATGGACCAACAGAATAATCTATAGTTTCTCAGTCTGAAACTTCTTATATAAAGTGATTCCAAAGGATAGAACCTCAAAGCAACATAAATACACATTTCCTTGATTTATGCACTGAACTTGGACCACAGGCAGAGGAGACACAGTAAGGTCATGCTTTATGCAGGTGCCTGAAAGTGTCCATGCTCAATGAACTTCATTCGTGGACACACTCCAGTTATTTTAGCTCCAACTTTGTTCTTTCCTGCTCAAAAACCACTTCCAGATTCTGTAAATTTCTATTTACTTAATTAGATAATATTGTTAGCACAGGAAAGGGCCCTACCCCGAGGTATCTGTGAGTGAGACTTCAGCAGGTCAGCCTCTGCAGAAGTTTGTAGAATATAAGCAAATTCCAAACATGGTCCTCACTGGCTTTGCTTCTTTTATTATTTTTTATAATTTATTTTATCATATTTTATTGACTTTGCTTCTGAGGTAGCAAGAACATAAACATCGTGACCTGTGTTCGATTGTTTCTTTCTTCTTAAACTGTCGTTAATCTCTTCATTCTAAATTTACGCACTTTACCCATTTTACTTATATTATTAAACCATAGTATTTCTTCTCCTCATTAGAACATTAGATAATAATGCCCATCCACTTAGACCAATGCTGCTCAAACTTTTTGATTGATAAACTCCTAATAATGAAGTATAGCCAACCTGAGGCTCTGCAATATCTTGAGCACATCTCAAGACAGTGTACATGAGAAAATTTATTTCATTCTTATCATTTTTTTAATTTGTAGGACTATTTATAACATTATTTCCCCTGATATTTGAGTATTATAAATGAAAATACATTCCAAAAAGATACACCAATTTTCAGTTTCTTATACTCCCTTGCATGACATCGACTTAGACTATATTATTTAGGTGCCCCATACCTCTAATAGAAACATAGGATTCAAGCAAACATACAATATACTAGAAGCCTGGTGCATGACATTGGTGCACTTGGCGGGGAAGGGAGATCCCATCAGCCCAGCCTGCACCCTCTCACAGTCCAGGAGCCCTAGGGGGATGTCTGATTGATGGCTTAGGCCTGTCAGTTTGAGTAATACTGATGCTTTAAGTTTGGAAACAGTTCACTTATGTAAGTATTTATTCTCTAAAAATATACAAGTTGCTGATGTACACTCCAGAGTAGATTCAGTTATAAATAAATAAATAATCAGTTTTTCAATCAATAATCAGTTTGTCAATTAATAATTGGATTTATACAGAGAAGTATAGATAATACTTGGCTATGTGCTGAAGGTAAAATCAAGACTTTCAGCCTTAGCTGTTTAACTAGAACAGTGAGAAAGGGACAGAGAAATATTGGCATGGTAAATATCTGCTTGAATATTTACTTCTCGTTATGTGGGCTTTTTACTCCAATGATTTGGAAACATTTCAGACGGAGAAATATGGCATTTCCAAGTCATCCTTCACATTAAAAAGTTCTACTGCCAGAGTTGCCATTTCCTATGGCATAATTCCAAAACAAGCAGGATTAAAGAACACAGGCATGAATAAACGCAATGATCCAAAAAGAAGGTTCCCAAAATTAACAAAATATATGCAAAACAAAAAATGCAGGCTGAAGCTGTTCTTTAATTTTGGATATCTTACATTAAAGAGAAAGACATTTAAGTAATGAAAACATATCTCATGAAGCTATTTTTCATTATTACTAAATCAAGTAACACTTATTTTATCTTATTTTATTAGTAATAGTTCTTAATACATCTTTATCCAGGCAAGTAAAGTAACTATTTGTACTCTAAAATAGAATTTTTTACCTCCCCTAAAAAGTTGAGAATATATTATAGGTTCCAATAGCAATGCACTCTGAAAGACTCATTACTCAACAAGGAAGACTTTTGCCAAATTAGAATTCCATTTATTCCAATTATAGTACAGATACATTCCTTGCCAACCCATGCATTCAATTTTCAATAACAATAAAGGAATATGTAAGTTTAAAGAGAATTTTTACAGCCTAAATTTTTAAATGCAACTTTTCCTTCTGCTTATGTGCACTCATTCATTTTATACTTTTTACTTAAGTGTAATAATTTTTAGATAATAATATTTAGCTTTTGCTATAACACAATAAATAAAATTTAAAGATCTTGATAAAATCCAAGGAAGGCCCATTTCTCATTAATGTAATATCTCCTTTTAAAGAAAGAAAGCAATGAAAATATATGTATACAAAGCATCCCACAAAAATAAAATGTGCACACACTTTAACAACTGATAGCTCAATTGATGCTTATTTTCATATTTAATCCACTGGAATTCATAATTATTATTCAAAGTGTGTATACATTTTGTATACAAGTTTGTGTGTGTGTGTGTTCATGAGTGTGTGAGTATAGCCTAAAAGGCATATTATACTGAGCAAAAATAAATATGTGTAATATTACTGTTATTAAAAGGCACTTTTACCATTCCTATGACATTTAATTTCTGACTGAAATTAAATATCAAATTTCTATCTTCAGCAGTGAAGATAGAGTTCAGAGGTTTCTAGAAGGCAAAGAGATATTTTAATTATCTTTTTATCCACTTCTTCGGTTGGAAAGTACCTAGCAACTTTCTAAAGGTTTATATTTATATAAACTGAAGATTAAATAAATTTACATTGTTACATTTTAAGGGAACTAAATTATTGCATTTAATGAGATTGCAGAAGACTGATACATTATAAATGTTCAATAAACCTTGGTTACTAAAGTTTTATGGTTTGCTGTTTTAATATTTGCATGTTTTATTATTAATACTTTGTCTATTATTGTAATTCATTTAATGCAATCTTGCAATAAGATTGGATAGAATAATCATCATCATGTCACCAACAACAGATAATTGTTAAGAATCTATTCAGTGCAGAATATTTTGAACTATTGCATTTTTTACCTATAAGTTGTAATTATTAGAAATATGAAACCTGTGTGCTTCAGACACAAAACTGTGTATGACAAAGAACTTTCCTAGCAGGCAGGACATCAAAGTACTAATTTTAGCTTATAAGAAATACACCATGATTGGTAACCAATTAGCTGTGTGTATAAAGCCAATTTTTTTTCTGACCATATCACTTAAGTCTCTTATCAATAGCATATGTGGACACCATTCTTATTAAATCCTTTAATCTATATTTTAAAACTTCAACATTCTGAACAAATGAAGAGCATGAGGGGAGATGAAGATGTTCTCATCATTTTTCTCCATTTATTTTCTTCCTTCTGCCTTTTTCATTCACAAAACTCACTTCATATTTTTTCACTTTTTAAAATATATTTTTATTGATTTCAGAGAGGAAGAGAGAGGGAGCGAGAGATGGAAACATCAATGAGAAGAAATGCATCATTGATTGGCTGCCTCCTGCAAGCCCCAGGTTGAGGATCGAGCCTACAACCCGGGTATGGGCCCTTGGCCAGAATCGAACCTCGGACCCTTCAGTATGCAGGTCGATGCTCTATTCACTGAGCCAAACTGGCTAGGGCTTAAAGTTGCTAACTTTTTACAACAAAGGGGATTATTAATTTTCTCCAGAAAATATGGGAATTAAATACTTTTAAAAGGAAAATAGAAAAACAAACTATGAATGGTACAATTTTGCAGACTAGCATACTTGTCAAAATGTTTTTGAGTTAACACCTTATCACTGAGTACTATTGATTTTGTCAACTCTGTTTTATTCCAAGAAGTGCAGCATGGCAAAACGTGTGTCATAAAATATTACCTTGAAAGTATAACACCTATGGACACAAATGGAGATATCCTACGCAAATAATTATAGGTTTAGGAATCAGGATGATGAAGGAAGTAATGTCTCTTTGGCAAAAATAAAGGAAAATAATATTCACTGAGAATAAGAAAAAAATGTTCAGTTGTTTTAAAGAGACAGAAAAATGGAAGTTTGGATCTACCCCAAATATTTGGAGAAAATATTTCCATAAACCCCTGTGGCCCCTAGCACTTTGGGCTAAAGTTCCACCGTCTCCCATTTGTCAATAAGCCTTTGGGATATTTATTCGTTTGTGAACAGACAGCCTTGTAATATTGTCTTCAAACATGGGACAGCTATACTGGCATTCTGACAAGTCTTTATGATTCTTAAACACAAAAGACTGCAGGGATGGTCTCTCCATTAATATGTTGCTGCTCTGGGCAAATGATAGCTGAGCACAAAATAGCTTTGAGAATAAGCTGCTTTTTCCAATCACCTGCAGTACCTACATTTTAAAATCTCTCTTTGTCACAGAAGAACCATGTGTGGCAAATGGAAACCAATTTTTATTAAAATTCCATTTGGCACCTTTCCCATAAAAGTGAGTGCAAGATCCAATTTTGGATATTCAAATTGAGTACATGGACACTGTTTCTGTTTGGCTTTTTATTTTGCCTATACTTTGTGTAAATTCAGGATGCAATCCTTAGCTTTCCCTACCCCTAGCTGACTGATGGTTTTTCTTAAACTGTCTTGACTTTTCCCTTCTTAATATTCTAAAGTTAAAGGGAAAATGTTTAGCTCTCACAGTGACTTCTTCCAAGCTCAAAGCAAATCATCGTACTGATTATGAAAGTACAGCTCATAAATATATGCACCTGCGAGATAAATGACAATTTAAAAAATTGGTGAAAATCTAAACATAAATGCAATATACTCTAAGAATGTAAACCTAACTATTAGTGTGGCCTTGCTACTCATTTTCACAACATCTTTATAATGCTCTTGGTTCAACTGCAAAATCAAGAAAAATGCAATTGCACTGTCTGTCTGATTAGGCTATTTTTAATGCTCATTTCATTCACATGTGTATCATTTATTCAATGAGTGCCTACTGTGTGGAAGACATTGATTCATTGTGAGGATGAGGACCACATGAAAAGTAAAACATATGTAAATTACAAACAGAAAAGAGTTTTGAATATATCAGATATTGCTCCTAAAACATCTACAACTTCTTTCAATGGACATAAATACAACCATCACTGAGCAACTATTGAAAAAATATATATATGGATGTGTGTGTGAATGAGTGTGCATATATATATATATATATATATATATATATATATATATATATATATATACACACACACACACACACACACAGCCTTCACAGTTAACCATTCACAGTAATACTGATACAATAAAATACTTTTGTCAAGAATGGCACAGCATTTCCCAGCTTTCTTTCCTCTCTCCCCCTCCCTCCTGCATGCATTGGCACATCTGGTTGTGGCAGTTGCTTACTTAGGCATCACACACAAGGACCAAAAAGAAGGTCTTATGTACATCATTGTTATTATGCACCTCTGACATCTGCTTCTATTTAAAGGAAATAACAATAAATTGAGTCTTGTGATATGGAATATAGTCAGCTCTCAGACTTGGTTTCTTACTCTCATCTGATGAGAAAGCACTTGAATGCCTATTATGAGATTTTATGTTACAATTGATTTTTCATTACATACTCCTATACTAACATTGATATAAAAAGGCAAAGTCAATTCTTTCTGCATATCTGAGCCATTCACTATTCCTCATCCATTTGAGCCTATTTTGTAAAGAACATTGATCTTAAAAGATTGATTTTGTTCTTGATAAAGTAAGCACATATACAATTAAAACAGCATTTTAGTACTGTAGGACTATAGTGGTATTGATCATGGCTAATAGAAGAAGAATACATAGTTGCCTTCTAGTTTTGTTGGATTTTCAAAAGAGAAACTCTAGGCATTTTATTACAATTTGGTATTAGAAGTTTTAAATTTTATAGTTTAATGCTTTAAACAAAAGATTCATCTACCTCCTTTACCTGATATGGAAAACAAATGACCAATAACATCCTTATTTTCTACATCTGTGTAACTAGCTAGTATATATTCTTATACTAGTTATACCATTATATATCAATACACCTTCTCTAAAATATATGCTTAAATATATAAGCTTGAGGAAAAAAATATATATATAAGGCTAATATGCTAAGTGTCTGACCGTCCAACCGGTCACTATTATGCACACTGCCCATCAGGGGTAAGATGCTCAACACAGGAGCTGCCATGATGTGTGCTGGCCATTTACAAAGAAATGGCAGCATGGACCTGGAGCCCACAAATAAATACTCAGCTTTCCCCAAGTAGGACACGGGTCCCTTCACTACCCTGGAGGAACAGCCCACCAAACTGCAGTTCACGCTACAAAGACCCCATGGCGCAAAATGCGGCCCACAGCCCAGCCCAGCCTGGAAATGGTCTCTGTGGGAAATGGTCCCTGAGGTAATGATGTCACATAGCAATGCCCGGCTTCCTCTCCCTAGCAACTAGCCTCCTTGCAGTTTTTTCAACCCAGAAATATGACTTGCTTTATAGCCAGGTGCAAACATTTCATACTTTAACCAAATGTCTGTGAAGGGTTTTTCCATGCCTCATCTCATTTGATACTCACAGAAGTCCTGAAGTAGGTAGATAGGAGATTTGGTGGAATCCTATTTTCTTTTCATTAGCCAGAAAACAAAGATTTAGAAGGCTTAGAAACCTGACCCAACTGAAAAGAACTAAGAAATGGTGGACATTGAAAATGACTTCAGGTTTTCACACTGTGCAAAATATAGTCAAACACTGCTGCAGTTAAATATTTTACCCTTTGTTCTCCCTGCATGATCTACAATAATAATCTGCTTCATGTTGATATTTACTGCTGTGTTGCTGACAATTACCTGAAAGAGAAGTTGGGGTGCTTTACTTGCCTGAAAAACGTTTAGATAAATCATAAAACAGGTCTAATTAAGCAAGTTTATTCTATATCTATAAAAGGCTCAGTTGACTCACACATGCACAATACATATAAAGCTCTCACTGGTGCCAATCGCAAGCATGTGTGTTTCTATCTGTCATTGTTGATCATAAATTTGGTTGACACTTCTATTATAAAGAAAGGACGAATAGCGATAATAAAATATTTCTTCTAATTACTTTCCTTTCAATGTGCATGAATTCGTGCACCAGGCCACTAGTATAAATAGAAAAGGGTCAGAGCAAGACAATAAAACAAAACTAAAGTAGAAAGTCAACCCCCAAAAAACAGCCTAAGAATGTGATTCAAAGGTGCTATTCCACTGGCCTTGGACAAAGGAACTTGGTTGTATCTGTGCTAAAGTTCAGGAACAAATGTGAAACACTGGCCATGTAATTTTATAAAATAAAAAAATTTCTCGTCATCGACATTGCTTTTATACAGAATAAAAACATTCTTGCTAACTATAAAGATATATGTAGCACCACAGGGCCTATCTTTTAGCCTGTCAGTGGTCTTGATAGATGCATGGTGGTTGGAGATAAACAGCTATATCATGACTATAAATAATGACTGGATATGTGTACTCTAAATTCCCACAGACTCCTATCCAGGTGATAGAGTTCATAATCTCCATAGGTAAAACCTTTCTGAACGGGAGATTGGGACAGGATTTTGAAGAGGTGCATCTAAGAAGTAAGTAACAGAATTTTCATCATTATGCAGTTCAGTCCAGGAAATCACGCTGATGCGTAGGCACACCTTCCTGGGGAGAACCTAGATTGCATCTCCCTTGCACTGTTCATATACATTACTGTAGCTAACAATTACGGATTTGAAGATCAGAGAGGATGAAAACTTTAAAATTAAAATGTACATGTGGAGAGTCAGCAACAGGACACTATATACATATCTCTCCCTATGTGGGAAATTAATACCTAAATGCTTATTTTGCTTACCTTTACTTTACACTGCCATTACTATGATTATTACAAAATACAACAACTATTGATGGTTATTTCAAAATGCAACTATTAATCATGGGATTTCGAAATTTAAAATCCTTCAAATGGCTCTTAATTAATTTGAAATAGACATTTCTTAGCAAAAGCTACAAAGCTTTCTCTCTGGCTACTGGGTTAGTATTCTTCACCAACTCCCACCATATTTACAGACATAAGGTATCAAAATCTAATTCCAGGTCCCAGAACATGATACTCTGCTGCATTTGTAAGCACTGCTCCCTTTATGTCCAATTATGTTTTCACGGTATGCTAAATCGTAGTAACCAATCAAAATTCAGCAAAACTAACACTTCCCATTGAAAGCCTTCCATAACAATTTCTCATCTTATGCTGTAAGAAACGTTATAAAACCTACAAAGACCACTGTCATTACTGCCATAAGAAAGGCATAGGCATCACCTTCTGGTGGTTCAGATTAGATGGATTAACATGAGATCAATCTAAATACAAAGCAGGAGAAAACTACTTTACTTTTGCAAATTCTAGTTGCCAGCATCATAAATGACCTGATTCTGTTACAGTCACTTCTGAAATCATATGTACATATGGAACTATAGATGTGGTTGTGAAAAATAAAGTATCTAAAGTGCAGGAGGTTAATATTTAATTTATGATATAAAATACAGAAATAATTCAGAACCAAATTTCTGGAATTTTCCAACAATGTACTTGCATTCTATTTCTCTCTTTCAACCTTACTATCATAACATTTCTTTGACGTTAAATTTCTCCTCAAACTTTCCCATGAGCTAATCCGAATCACTTGTGTGAGTAAAAATATAACATACCCAATTCTATCAGCCCTTTCAGTTCTGCAGAGTGCAACAGGCTCCATGGTAATATAGAGAAGAATTAACCTTCTTTCTGTAGCCTCTCCCAATTTTGCACTCAAGCTGGTTGATCCCCAGAAAGTGGCTCAGCTGTTAGCTGGCGGCTTGTGCCATTTATAGAAGTATATTCACAGAGCTGATTCTTGCTCAGGACAACTTCATGCTGCATCTGTTTCATAATATTTTCCTCTTTGGATTTTCCTAAGTGTATGTTACTGTAATCAGAAAATCTCCAGGGCCCAAATAAGCCACTTTGAGGTGTATTAAAAAAAAAACAAACAAGAGATAATTTAGAACACAATATTTGGTGTTTTGAATCCACAATGGTGACTTATATTTTATAATTGCTTTAAAGCCTGTTAATCAAACTCCCTATTTGTTCTAACATCATTGTTAGATTTTCAAAGTGAGCCTCATTTCAAGTAAAATCTCAAATATCTAATTACTATTTTTATCTATAAGTTGAAGACATAACTGACTAAATTATGTGAAGAGAACAAACCCAGGCCAGGACAATTCCATAAAAATAAGTCAAGATAGGGACAGGGACAAAGACAGATAGAGCTACAGTTACAGTTACAGACAGGTAGAGATCATAAGAATATTACCTTAGAATTACATGGCAAATATGTATGACAATGATCACTGTGAATTATTTTACAAAACAGAAAAATAATAGTGTGGTATTTTCAATAATTTAGCAAACAGGCATGTTGTCTTCAACCACAGACATTAAGAGCCTTTGAAATTCAAGAAAATATAACTATCACAATAATAACAATAGTATTTAAAGTGAAAATAAGAAAAATACCAACACAGAATGCATGGGTGGGTTACATATAATGTTTTGTATTACTGAAGATCAAGTAATGTGGATGGATAGCAGAAAATTAACAGAAAAAAAGAATAAAGAAATGAGAGTAATTGTGTATGCTTCTATGAATGGGAGAACGATGAAAAGGACTAGGAATTATCGCTTTGGTCATATGTACATTCTTTTAAAATTATGGTCTAATGTTTTTATAGAAAATGCACTAGTGTTTTATGTCAAACTGATATATATCTATTACATGATTATATATCACTACTAGAGGGCCAGTGCATGAAAATTCATGCATTGGAGGTGGGGGGTTCCTCAGCCCAGCCTGGCCCCTCTCACAGTCCAGAGCCCTCAGGGGCAGGAGTTGACCCGGCAATCAGGGGAAGGCAATGCCCCCATCATACCTCTGCTGCTGCCACTGCCAGCAGCGCAAGCTTCTGCTGGCCCTGGTTACCTGAGCCTTAGGCAGCCCTGGGTGACTAGGCAGCCGACATCCAAGGCTTGCCTGCACCTTGGGCCTATCCTGGGGGGCTGGGGGACTGAGGGCGGGTCTGGCTGCACCATGCACCCACCACTCCTGGCTGGGCTAAAAGGATTGGGGGACTTCAGCAGGGCCAAGGGGACTGGATGCTGCCATCTTGTGGCTAGGGGGCACCACCATCTTTGTGACATTGTGATGGTTAATTTGTATATTCCCTCTTTATTAGATAGGATAGGATATATATTATATATATAAATGAAAATATAAATTTTCATTTGTTCAAAATCTCAAATCTTCAAAAGTTCTTTACCGACTGCTTTGAAATTTTGACACAACGTTGCATTCCAATATGTGCATGTTTTTATATACCTACATTATATAGATGTCACACCTGTGACAGATAAAAACATGCTTTTTTTTGAAAAAAACAGGTAAAAACATGCTTTCTTTGAAAAACAGTGTCATCTGTTGGACATAAAAGCAACACAGGCTAAGAACTTAACAATATTATTCAGTCTAACATTCAAAGCCAGGCAGTCACATATAAGTCCATCGACACTGTGTGGAAGCAGATGAAGTAGTTAATTATCCAACAGAATTTTGGAATTCACTCAATCTGCCAGGAATGGAATTCAATCGGCATGCCAATTATCATGTTGCGAAATATCAACCAGCACGGGGGTGGGCCTCAGGCTGGGGCTGGGCTGGGCTGGGGCTTGGGGCGTGAGTGGCCACTGCAGTCCCCCCTCCCGCCCCCCCCCCCCGACACCAGAGGCCGAGGGCTTGCAGGGAGTGTGGCAGGCGAGGGCGGGGGAGCTTCCTGGGCTCCCTTTTCCTCCGGCTTTTGGGCGGCTCAGCGAGGGCCCCTGCCAGCAGGAGTCGGGAGTGGCTGGGCTCCTTCAGGCGTGGGGCACGGGGCATGGGGTGCGGGCCACCAGTGGGGAGCAGGGGTGCAAGCTGGTGCTGGGGGGCTTGGGCTGCGAAGGTGCACGTGTGCGAGGCCAGACCAGCGGGGCAAGTGGGGGCGGCAGAGTGCCAGGGGCAGCCGCCCGGGAGAGCACACAGTATACCCACAAGCATTGTATAATTAAAGATATTAGAAAGGCATGCTTTCTCTTTTCTTTCTTTTCCATTTAACCAGACTGAGCCACAGCAATGCGTGGCCGGGTATAGCTAGTATA
>PVJC01004454.1:0-63880 GCA_004026665.1 Murina feae
AAAGGCTGGCCTGACCACGAGGCGGGGTTTTCCCTGCTTTCTGGTGGCTGGAGGAAGATGGGCAGTAGGCAAGCTTGGGAGGCAGGCAGCACCCAGCCCTGGCCACAGCTCAAAAAAGAGAACAACATGCAGGGGAGGGCAAGAGTCTGAGAGATCAACATAGAGGGGGGTGCCTGCTCCAAGCCTTGATGGTGTGCCTAGGGGCAGGCCCCCAGCAGGTAGACACACACAGGAGGACTGCTCCGAGCCTCAGATGCGGCTGGGGGCAGGTCCCCAGTGGTGACACACACACACACACATACACGCACAAGGTGCCTGGCAGACTGGGGCCATCATAGGACATCCACTGAGGGGTCCCAGACTGTGAGAGGGCACAGGCCGGGAGTGAGGGACTCCCTCCACCCCGAGTGCACAAATTTTTGTGCACTGGGCCCCTAGTAAATAAATAGAAACTAATAATACTAATTGCTGACAAAGATGCATGGCAACAAGAATAGTCCTTTAATGGAAGACAGTTTGCTGTTACCTGCAAAGCTAAATATAGCATTACTACATAATCTACTCTAATAAAAGAGAAATATGCAATTAACCATCACTCTGAGACACCTAAGCCACGCCTACCAACCAAGCCATGCCCACCAGCCAATCAGAGCGAATCAAATATGGTGGTTAATTTGCATACACAGGAGAGCAAAGACTAAAGACAGCATAGAAGGAAGCCAAGTGCTGCAGAAAGGAGCAAACCAGTGGAGAAGGGAACAGAGCCGAGGCAGTGGAGATGGTAAAGAAGGGAGGGAGAAGCGGGGGGGGGGGAGAGGGCAGAGGGGGAACCACGGTGGCAGAGACAGGAGCCAAGGTGGGCTTCACGCCCTTCTCTGCTTCGCTCTGGCTCAGGAAGCCCTATTTTTGCAGGAATCTTCCTGCAATGGGCTACTAGTGCTAGTATAATAACCATGCTACTAGATATTTACCCAACTGATTTGAAAATATATGTTCACACAAAAATCTGCATGAAAATGTTGATAGTAGTTTTACTCATAATCAACAAAAGCTGGTTGTGATGAAGATTTTACTCAATAGGTCAATTGATAAACAAACAGTGGTATATCCATACATATACACACATATATTTCCTTACTCTGTCAGCTGAGAGGGTCTAAAAGCAATAATACTCTAGTAGCAAGAGGCTTACCTAGATTTGTTTCTAATGACATCCTATATAATGAAAGGCTAATATGCAAATCAACTGAAAGGCAGAATGACCAGTCACTATGATGCACACTGACCAGCAGGGGGCAGATGCTCAACGCAGGAGCTTCCACAGGGGGAGCTCTGCTCAGTCACAAGCCAGGCTGATGGCTGGAGAGTGCAGAGGCAATGGCAGGGGCCTCCCCAGCCTCCATGGCAGTGCTAAGGATGTCTGACTGATGGCTTAGGCCTGCTCCCTTTAGCCATCCTTCAGATATCCCTGAAGGCTCCTGGACTATGAGAGGGCACAGGCTGGGCTGAGGAATCCCCCGCCCCCTGCCACCCAGTGCACAAATTTCATGCACTGGGCCTCTAGTTCTCCAATAAAAAAAACCCAGGACTCTATGAAATAGCTTATTCTGGGCCTGAGGGAGGAAACATACAGATAGGCCTGTAGCATGGTATAATGTCAGAAGGCAAGGAAGACTCAGACAACCACAGGGATGGTGAAATGTCAAAGATTTGCAGGAGTCAATTTAAAAAGTTCTCAGTGGCTAAAATTGTAACAATTTTAGAGAAACAAAATAAGGTAGTATTGGGCTGCAACAAATGGAAGAAGACGCAGTGCTCCCACAAGAATTCCAGCCAGAAACAACTCTGGATATCTCAAGTAGGAAGGAATGCAAGACAGGAGCCTGGGTGGTTTTATAAAACTGTTGCAAAGGAAAAAGGAAAGAAGACCAAGGAAAGCCACCGCCTGATCTCAGCTGTGCTACTAGCTTCCAAAGGAAAGAAGCTGCAAGAACTTTGGACAATGGCTGGCACTGACCGTAGCTGCCTACAGCCCTGAAGCATGCCAAAATCAGGGGCAGGTACCACAGCAGGTCTCACCACGGGCTCACCTATCTTTTTACAACACAGCCTTGTTTCTCCTCGTGAAACTTGTGTTGTCATTGTTCTGATATACACACCCATGTCTTTCTCATTATTTTGCCAGTTGCTTCCTCTTTATTAAAAAAAAAAAAAAGATCCTAGGCATGATTTTCACACACACGGAAGAGCTGCCTATTCTATTAAAATCTTTTTGGGCCCTTGGGGTCTTCCCTCTGGAGCTTTCACTCTAAACTATGTCAACTACATGAACATACACTTACTTTGGGGGGTAAAGAATGTGATTTTTGCTTATGAAACAACTTGGCTACAGAGAGCTAATTTAATTTGAGATTGGCTATGATTTCTTGGCAGTCCCTTTGTATAGTTGGAAATTCTTGCAAAGTGAATAAAATTTAAACTTAAAGATTTAAGTGTAAGGAAATATTTAGGAGGTGTAAACATGGCAATTAACTAACTTGGCCCAATGTTACATTCTGTAGTTGTTTAAACATTTAATAAATTCAATTTTGCAGTTTTCTCTTTGAGCTAATACATTTTTCCAAGTCTCAAACATGAGGTTCTGTGCCTCTCTAGTGCTGGATGGAAAACATGGCCCAGGGCCCTGTATATTCCAGGCTTAGCTCGGGCTGCTTCTCAAGCCTAGTTTTTGGAATGGGAGCGAACCTTCCATGCACACTGCTCCCAATGAATGCAGTGACCTCCGTTACCCCCATCCCTCCAGGCTGGTGCACAGTCTTCAAGGTTTACCTTCTCACCAGGACTTTCTTAAATTTGCTCACACCATCCACCTTCCTGTAGAGTTCACTTAGCCCTCCTCTCTCTTGGAAACTAAAGCTTGACCTAGAGCATTTGTTTCCATGTTTGTTCCACTTTTTAAGACGGGGATACTTTGAATATTGTAGTTTATTTCAGCACAGGTCCTCACGCATGTGCAATCCACTAGAAACGCACTGTGTATTGACATGAATTTCATTAAATAGCTTTCAAGCACCACCTTTGTCCAAGACAGTGTAGTGAATATCAAAGAAGCCTTTAATACCATTCTCATCGTTCTGACAACTGCTATATTTCTTTAGGATTTTTGACTTAGAAGATAAAAATTATAAATGTCAGTCCTTAATTCGTCACTGGACTCAAAAGACTATACTCAGTGCTATAAGTCTAAACATTTCCAGTTTATTTTCATATGGTTTCATTTTTTTTAAAATTCAATATCCAAAAAAATGTGTGGACAAAAGAGTTTAGTATAATGTGTTTCATTATAGTAGATTCTCAAATATCAAATTTTACCAGATCCATGTATGTAATGTGGCAAAAGCAGAGCTGGTAATACCATTCCCACTTTATAGATAAAGAAACAAGCTTTAGGAGCTTCACAAGAGGCAGAAGTAGATCCTAGGTCCATATCCAATCCTAGCTTCATACTCACTACGTACTTTGCCCCGGGGTCCCAGAATGTTAAATTGAAGGCAGAATGGCTATAAATTAGCAAGTTGGATAATTCAGCAGTGAATGTAAATGAGAGTTATAAGATAAATGACATTTAGTGACATTAATTAACCGATTAAATTAAACCTGATATTTTAATCAGAATTTGTTTGTATAAAGTGCTAGATAAAATAAAATGTAGCTTAACCTAGTTACTTTTAGAATTCCAGTTACCATAACAACTTCTTGTGATTTCAATTAAAGGTGGTCTTTCCTTTATATTATTTTTAGAACTTCGGTTACCATAACAACCAGATGCTGGGTATTTGATCAGTTAAAGTATTCCCAAAGAGTTAAAATATGGTGTTCTCTTGGAAACAATCAAAATATGATAAGTGGTGTGTCAGGATTTAATGCCCAAATGGTGACACAGACTCAATTTTTCAAGGAGCTCCCCCGTGAAATAAATGACCAATGAATCTTCTTTTGTATGTTGGGCTTATGATGTTCTCAGTTACAGAAATCAAAAAGAGATTATTTATCAATTGGAAGAAAGTGGAGATGTCAGGTTCCACGGTAATATGAATTGTCAGAGCTACAAAGAGAAATGATGTAAATGATAAATTTGTTTTCCTGAGGTTTGGGGGCTTAGCAGGAAACAATATTACCCAGGCTTTGCCCAAGCGGTGGGTGGGGAGAGGAATTTCGCTCTGCACAATAGATCACATCTGGAAAGAGCCCTGCCTGACTGTGTTCATTTGCTTTCCCTCCCCTCCCCCAGTAGGAGAAAATTTAAAGGAGTCTGCTTCTGCCTTAAGACACTGCTTTCTTGATACTAATGAGAAGAGCCACCATCTACTAATAAGATCTGAAATTTAAAATTGGGAATGAAAGAGTTAAAAACAGAGGACAGGCCAAGAAGACAGAGGAACAGTCGGGAAAGGGTTAAGGTAAAGAATGAGGGGGGCAGAAAAGAAGGGGGCAGGGTAGGAAAACAGCCTCATCTGTGGCCATATGCCCCTGGTAAGACCCCCATAAACAGGCACATGTTAAAAATGCTGATGGCTCTCCACTTCCCATGACATGGAAATATCCCTGACATAACAGGCCCAAATATACAGCAAAGTATCGCCAGGAAAATTCCCTTGCTCTCAGAATCAAAGGCCTCACCTGTTCGAGGTAAATTGGCCCTTGCAGGCAGACGTCTTGCTTTATTGGATGGGCACCCATCCTCAGTGGAGGTGGTTAAGGACAAAAGGCACATCTGGTTGCCCTGGAGGAAGGACCAAGTTGCCCATTAAGTGACAGATAAAGATGGCCTCTCCCCGCTATTCGCCCTCTGCCGATAAAAGGCAGAAGGGAGAGTTGCCTGTCTGCCCACAGCCCACGCTGCAGCCATGGACGGCTGGTAGGAGTGTCAACGTGGATTCTGGGTTTAATTATAGTCTTCCTGCTTAATGAGGTTTCATGAGGAGGAGGAGGGGGAGATTGGTGCATGCTCCTGTGGCTGGGGGTTATTTAATTAAAAAACAATAAAGCTGCCAACTGCCACTGGTTAACAATCTGGAACCATCATCGTCCTCCACCCAGACAGACAGCACAACACAGAGAGTCCAGGCCTCTGCAACCCGCCGTGTGCTGAGGGTCTGTTAGGCCCCCACACCAAACCACCCCCTTTTCTTCCTGAGCGCTCTTTACTTGCCAAAAACATTGCTATCAGGTGACCTCAGACGCCAAACTACAGGGGGAAATCCTCTGCACCTTTCTTAAGTGTTGAGGGGAAGCTGTTTGCCGCCCACAACATGCCCTTTCAGGAATACGGATTATTTTAAGCTGGCTCTTTGTTTATTTATTTTGAATATATGTTTTTAATTGATTTCAGAGAGAAAGGGAGGGAGAGAGATAGAAACAGCAATGATGAGAGAGAATCATTGATTGGCTGACTCCTGCACGTCCCCTTCTGGGGACTGAGCTGGCAAATGGGGCATGTGCCGTTGACTGGAATCGAACCTGGAACACTTTAGTCTGTAGGCTGATGCTCTATCCCCTGAGCAAAACTGGCTAGGGCTAAGCTGGTTGTATTTAAGAAACCAAAGACTCAGGAAAAATCTTTGACCTTCCCCATAACTACCTCAAACTGTGTAGGTAAAGAACCTGGCCCAGGAACGGAGGTACTGTCAAGGGTAAGTTGGGTTGAATATGGGACTCAGTGTCATAGGGAGGCTCCTAGCAAGGCCCATCTGTTGGAAGTCCCCTCTGTGTCCCAGTCCCATTATTAAAGACGGCCTGAACACACTTGTTTGTCAAACATTTGTTTTTCATCTGCCTGTGACTCATCTTCCTCCCATTTGAAGCCCCAAAGGGCAACACCCACCTTGTCCTTAGCTCCTTGGGTAACACAATCTCAGGGAACCCCAGTATGTACAACCTCAATAATGTTTCTCCTATTAACCTGCATTATGTTAACTTGATTATTAGTCCAGCTGGAACGACTTGGATTGAAGGAAAATTACCTACTTTCCTCCCCAATGGTGTGCTTGCTGGGAACAAAAATTAAGCCTCTGGAAATGGAGAGTTGAGTAGAAGCTAGTTACCCTTCAGCTTCTATTCCCTCTGTGCATTCTGATGAGGGAAATGGGGCGGGGGTGGGTGCAGGGAGCTATCCCAGTTTCTTCTGAGAGGAGGATGAGCATGTGATCTCCTACCGGTAGGGAGTTCCCAAGGCTTGTTCATTTCTAATTATTACCTGGGGAACTCTCTAGGAGGGATATATATATATATATATATATATATATAGAGAGAGAGAGAGAGAGAGAGAGAGAGAGAGAGAGAGAGGATTCGAGGATTCTGAATAAATTTGTCTCTGAATTTGTGCTTTTAATAAGTTGATTTTCATGGTCAGAAATATTTGAGAAATTCTCTCCTCTCATTGCCTGTCCACATGAGGAAGCAGAGCAAGGACTTGAGAGAAGGGGTAAAACAGAAGGTTCTTCAGCGGAGATGGCTTTAGCCTTCCACATGTTTCAGAGTTTCCAACAAAGGATCAAAGCCTGTCTGCTTTTTACTTTTAGTGGAATCCCCATCTCCTGACATTTCTAACTCAGCTAATGAGAAAGCGGTACTTTGCCATAACTACACAGTGTGCTTCTTGCAAGGGGGGGCGGGGGTAGTTATATATCGGTTACCAGTTAGGTGTGGTATCAGACAACATTCTTATTTCCACCAGGAGTTGAAGGATTCCTTGGAAAATTATTGATTTAATGGTGTTGTCATTGTCCTTAAACCAGGAGGCCCCCACTTACTAATGAATATATTCACAGCATGCTTCCTGGTTTCACTCCCCGGTAGGGAATGACAACCACTATTCTGGGCAACCCCTCAGTCCCAGGTGAGCCAGGGCATGGGTCACTCTACCTCTAGTAATCTAGTAATGGGCTCACACTTAGTGTCTCTCAGGATTGCTCAGCCTTGTTTGCTCGCTGGCCCAGGTGCACCATGACTCTCAGGGTGTCATCGTCTGGGGAGACTGGGCCTCACGTGTGCATTCTCTGGATCCCACTCAGCATCTATTATGTCCTCTTTGTTCTCTTCTTTAGCACCTACCAGTTTGCCAAAAAGCCAGTGCATTCCCTTCCTACTTCTAATCATCCATTTCTTCAGCCCAGGAGTCTCGCATGTCTGAAAGCCCTATATTTTCCAAATAAAAATTCTCCTGTAACGTTTGTATGCCCTTTAAAGTCCACCAAGTAGGCTGCTTTGGGATTAAATCACCTCTGTAATTACATTTTATTTGTATTTCTAATGTATTTGCATGACAATTGCTTATGCCTCAGTCACATTGGCTCTAAGCTAATCCATATTTATTTGGGGGAAGGGGCACTATGATAGCAAAACACTGTGGACTCCTGCTCAGAAAAGCTGACTCTAAACCCTGGCCTATGTCCTGAAACCCAAATCAATCAGCTTTGTCATGTGAAAATGGAGATGGCGTAACGGGTTGAATTGTGTCCCCACTTCTTGCCCCAAAATTCATACGTTGAAGACTTTAACCCCCAGGATCTGAGAATATGACCTTTGGAAATAGGGTAAGGTGACCAGATTTAAAGTGGTACAGCATTGAAGGGGGCGGGGGGGGGTCTTTCTTTTTCTTTCTTTCTTTTTTTATTATTACTTAAAATATTACAAAGGGTAATCAGGACTTTTTAAAAATGTCCAGGACGCGGGACAAATTGTTAAAAATCGGGACTGTCCCACCAAAAGTGGGGCGTCTGGTCACCTTAAAATAGGGTCATTGCTGATGTAATCAGTTAAGAGTAGGTCATTCTGGAGCAACATGGGCCCCTAATTCAACATAACTGGTGTCATTACAAAAAGACAAAATTTGGAGATGAACACACACAAAAGGAGAACGCCAAGTGAAGAACTGGGGATTATGCTGCCACAGGACTAGAAACTACCACAAGGTTGTACCAAGTAGGTAACAGGTGAGATACCTGGAACACATCCTTCTCAGAGTCTTCAGAGGAATCATGGCCCTACTGACACCTGATCTTGGATTTCTAGCCTTCAGAGTGTAAGATATTAACTTTCTTTTGTCTAACAAAGTTTGTGGTACTTTGTTATGGCAGCTTTAGCAAAATAATGCAGGCAGTAAAGTCTATTTCAAAGGATTTTTCTGAGGATTAAATATATATGACTATTTATGTGAAAGTACTTGGCACATGAGAGTCATTAATGAATAATCTATATATATATATATATATATATATATATAAACCTAATATGCAAATTGTTCCCTCAGGAGTTCAACAGGGAGACTAGAAGTTCAATCGCTCACTATAACATGTGCTGACCACCAGAGGGCAGTGTGGAACAAAGGAAGGCCCCGGCCAGCAGCCAGAGCACCCCGATCAGCCCTGATCACTGGCCAGGCCTAAGGACCCTCTTGTGCATGAATTTTGTGCACCAGGCCTCTAGTAGGAAAAATAATAGAAAATGGTGAGGTACCAGAAAATTACACATTTGGAATTGCCGTGTCAGGTTTCCAACTCCATTTCCTGCTCCGTTACAATTTATATGAGCAAATCACCTCAGCTCTCATGTCTTTGATCCTCATTTCCTCATCTGTAAAATGGATATAATGGTACAAACTTTACCGGGTAGTTGTGATGATCCAATATGAGAATGTGTGAAAGCGTATGAGCCAGCCTTATAACCAAGAGCCACATGGCTTTCACAATGTAGAAGGCTCAACATTTTAAGCCTCTTCATCTCTCAGCATCTGGCCCCACCTGTGCCCCCTTAGCCTCTAGTCTGAGGCTACAAGCTGTGGCAGCTGACAGATGAATGGGGCTTGAGATCCTGCCAACCCTGTGTGTGCTGGGGGAAGATGGAACCCTCAGGATCACCCCTTTCCTTTCTTCCTCCCTGTGTACCCTCCCATTTAAGGGCAAGTTTCTTGCTTCTTTTCTTAACTATCAAAACAGCTATGACTCTGATAGTTCATGATTAAACCCCCTTTCCTTTTTGGAAGAAACAATTTGATAGCTATAATTATTCCTGCAGACCCAATTATTTTCACAGAAATTAAATATGTCTGTGGTAGTACTTCAATAGATCAATGTGTTTGCTACACTATCAAAACCACTTTCTCCCCCTGCTATGTTGAAGAAATGAACAATAGAGTGCCAGATTGCAGAATGGAGGTTTTGTTTAATATTTGCTGCTAGCAGGCACATTCACTCTTTGAAAGCTCAGAGCTACACTACTTGCATTTAGTAAAGCCATGCCTACAATCCTCTCCCAGGATTAAGCATACAGTATTGTTAATGAAATATTAGCTCCAAAATGAATAGTAAAGTCTTAAAATATGAGTGCCCTTTGACCCAATAAGTCTACTTATGGACACCTATCTTAAGGAAAGAAATAGTTAAGCATTCAACAATGCAAGAGTATATTGAAAGTATTCTGTGGAGATTATTTAGAGTATGTTTTTAAAAGGAATCTTAAACTTTAATGATAGGAAATCAGTCCAATAAAGTAGGATTTATCTTATTAATTACATATTATTTAACCATTAATAATGAAAAAGTAGATTTCTATCTTCTGACACAGAAAACCATTTACTATGTGTCATTAAAAGAATAAGTTATGAAACAGTATTTAAAATATAATTTCAGCTTGGGGCTAAATGTTTAGGTGTGCAAGGAGAAAGAGTATGTGTGAGGGAGAAGAAGTGAGAAAGGACATACACCAAAATATTAACAATGCTTATTTCTGGTTAGAAGTATTATTACTGATTTTATGTTGCTCTTTATCTTTTAAGTGAGTGTGTTCTATCTTCACAATCAGAGGAGATTATTAAAGCATTATTAGCCTAGAAACTTTAAAGGGAAACTTTAAATCAAAGGAAGCAACAGAGTACAGCATTTCCCAAAACCATGTTTTGAAATACGTAGTAGGAATTCTTTGAAGCAAGGCTTCCTTTGAGAAATTATTTAGAAAACACCTTTTTCTGTTTGAGTATTTTCCTTCTCTCTCTCAGATTCACAAGGAAAGTTAGTATCAGTAATAATGAACTACCTAAACTCAGTTTGATTGTAAACCATTGCTTTGTACCCCATTTCACCGTATGCTGTTCTCTGACGACTTAGTGCCCTGAGAAACACACTGTATCTGGGAAATAGTGTTCAAAACAAGCTTTGTGTCCTTCTTCTATCTACCAGTTTGGAGGGATAGAGCTCACATGTGCGGTTTCCCTACCCAGGATACATTCTCCCTTTTCCCCATTCCTCACAGAGGCCAGGTTTTCCTTTGTAAAACCAGTCCTCCCCCCTGTGTAATACCTGTGTCAATTTGGCTTGGTGGGGCAAAAGTCAGTCATCCTTCTAACCACGGTGGATGGTGGATTAGGGGTGAGTAACTCCAGCCTGATCCAACCAGAGCGTAGCGTTTCCCTAACCACAGCGAGAGGTACAGTTAATCCAATGGGATCAGAGATGAGGGCCCGTGTTGCATGCCTGCAGTAAGTAAGCGTTGTGCTCACAGTCCTTGCATGTGAAAAGGACAATGTGTGACACTGGTTACTGAGAGCAGACATCTTGCGACCGTGAAGAAGGAAGACAACCTTAGTGGAAAATCACCACGAAGCAGAGCTGGAGCCTTGACCAAGTTGTATCTGCAGTCTTCTCACTATCAACAGCAAAATCTCCTCTCAGTTTGGTCTTGTTTTTCTATTACTTTCCACCATAGTGTTCTCAGACAGAAGACTCAAAAAAAGCCTCAGGCCAATAACTAAGAGGAATAAAAAGGAAGCTAATCCAATGCCTTAAGAAATACAGTTTGATGATCCAGCAATTTTACTTCTGGATATTCATCAAAACACTAACAAAAAGATATATGCAGCGCCATGTCCACTGCAGCATTATTTACAGTAGTGGAGACATGGAAACAACCTAAATGCCCATTGATGGATGACTGGATGAAGAAGATGCGGCACATGTATTCAATGGGACGTTACTCAGCCATTTCAAAGAATGAAATCTTGCCCTGATTGGTTTGGCTCCGTGGATGGAGCATCGGCCTGCAGACTGAAGGGTCCCAGGTTCGATTCCAGTCAAGGGCATGTACGTTGGTTGCGGGCATATTCCCAATAGGGGGTGTGCAGTAGGCAGCTGATGGATGTTTCTCTCATTGATGTTTCTAACTTTCTATCCCTCTCCTTTCCTCTCTGTAAAAAAACAATAAAATATATATTTTAAAAAAAAAGAATGAAATCTTGCCATTTGCGACAACATGGGTGGACTTTGAGGGCATCATGCTATGTGAAATAAGTCAGACAGAGAAAGATAAATACTATACGATCTTACTTATATGTGGAATTTTTAAAAAGGCACAGAAAATGAAAACCAAGCTCATAGACACAGAAAACAGATTGTTGACTACAGAGGTGTGGGTGGGGTGGCAAAATGGGTGAAGGGGGGTCAAGAAACATAAACGATCCAGTTATAAAATAAATAAGTTATAGAAATGTAATGTACAGCATGGTGACTAGAGTTAATAATACTATATTACATGCTTTAAAGTTGCTAAGGGAGTAGATCTTAAAAGTACTCAAACTTTTTTTTCATTTTCTAGATGTCATATGTTAACTAGAATTACTGGGATGATAGTTTTGCAATATAATCAAATATCAAATCATTATGTTGTTCACCTAAAATGAATATAATGTTGTCTCAATTATACCTCAATAAAAATATAGCTCATAACGACACAGTAATCAATGCCTTACTCATCTGTGCAACCCCACCTGCATTATTTATATTGTGCATATACATTTACATTTTCTTAGTTTTAGTATGTTCTAGAATAGATATCTACATTTCAACCTGGAGACTGCGAATTCAGGGGGATATTTACTTACTTGTTCTCTTCCTACACTCCCCACCCCAAGACTGGCCAGGACCCCATATCCTTAGGATAAACCCAGCAGGAGTGGCAGTCCAGCAGGGGTTGGTGCCCCTCCAGCTGATTATTTCCGGCTACATGATGAAAGTGCCAGTGTGTTACAGCAGTGATTTTTAACCTTTTTAAAAATCTTATGCACTCAAACTAATTACTGAAATTCTGTGCACACCAAAAATACATTTTTTGCCAATCTGACCAAAAAAAAAAAAAAAAAGGTATAATTTTGATTCATTCACACCAGAAGGCTATTGTTGTGTTGGCTGTTGTCATTTTTTTTTTTTTTTTTACTTGACAATCTAAGAGAAAAGAGGTCAGTGTCCCAGGCTAAATAGTCAGGTATTGCATGTTTTAAAAATTCTTGTGGCACACCAGTTGAAAATCACTGAGTTATAGCATCAGGTCCATAAGTGACTCGCCATCAATTAATGTCTTTTTCATTTTTTTTCTATTTCCTATTGCTTCCTGGGCTGATCAAATCCATACCATGGAACTCCCTGAAAGTGCCAGCAATTGGATAGAAATATAAACGCTTTGAAGGGACATGCTACCCTCCTTGGCTTAGGTTTCTCTCCAACAAATGTTATACCACCAGGCAAGGGACATCTGCCACACACGGTACTATTAAATCATCGGGAAGAGCTTTCCTAAGAATTTAACTGGAAATATTAATCCTGCCATTCCAACTCCCTTTTCCACATAACAAAAGTCCTCCTAAACCACGTCCCAAGAGGCAAGTGAGTCCACTGCTGATGAAGTGCATAATTTCTACCTACTACGATGGATCTGTGTGGTTGCATGTAAATGGCTGGCTGAGTCCCTATACTCAGGCAAAACCAGTCAACAAACAATAGGTACCAACCTAGATACAAGTCGCTATAGAAGTGAGAGAGGAGTCAGAGATATAAGGGATGGCCCATATTCTTTATGGATTTGCAACCCAGTTGGAGATACAAACTTTGCTACTGTGTTGTTGTTTTTATTAATTTTTATTTGAGAGAGGAAGGGAGTAAGAGAGAGAAACATTGATCAATTGCCTCCATATGCACCCTGACCGGGGATCGAACCCATAACCTGGGGGTATGTGCCATGACTGGTAGTGGAACCTGCCACGTCTTGGTGTATGGGACAATGCTCCAACCAGCTGAGCCACTGGGCCAGGTTGTTACTATTTTGTGTTGAGTTTTAAGTAAGGATCTTTTAATAATAGTGATGTCTGACAGATGCCAAATATCCTGGGCATGTGCTATATTCCCACATGCAGGCATATGCCACCTGTTCCCATCACTAAATAAATTTAAGCAGTGGCTTCTCCCTGCTCTGAGCTTGATATGGAGACAGAGTTTGAACATGACTGATTCACCTGGATTGGGCTTTTTCAGTCTTGGCACTGCTGACATTTTGGACCCCATAATTCTGTGTTGGGATGGGGCTGCCCTGCACATTGTAGGATATTTAGCAGTATCTCTGCCTCCTACTCTCTAGATGTCAGCAGCTTCTTTCCAGTTGTGGTGACCAAAATATGTCTCCAGACAGTGCCAAATGGGAGGCAAAATTACCCCCGGGAGGCAAAGTAACTGCTGATTGAGAATCATTGCAGTCGATTACTCTCATTGTGTTTGCTTTGTGCTATGAAGCTAGAGCTAACTCCCTCCCTTGTGTGGTTCCAGGTTAGCACTGACCAGGAGACATTTTCATGAGATTTGGAAGGTAGAGAAGGCATAGCTGTTTGGTAGTGCTCAGAAGTTGGTGCTGAGCGCCAGGCATTGCAGTGGTCCATGCGCATTGTTACTGGTCTGCTGGCTCACCTTGTTGGCACGGGTGGTGCCCAGACCTGCAGCATTTCCAACCCCTGCCAGAGCTCCTCCTTTAGCTTCTCTGAGTCCCGTATGGAAGTGCACCAGCTTTTCTTCCCAACTGCTAGCTCAGCTGACCTGTGATGACTTCAGGCTCAACACTGGACACAGCGGCAGCAGCCTGCACAGCCTGCTCCACCAGCTTCCACAGTTGAATAAGATCTAATCTCTATAATAAATCCGTTATTCTGTGCCACTCCAATCAGTTTCCTCCTCCGATTGAAGTCTTACTGATATGCTGATAAGTGGGGATTTCAAGTTGTAGTGACATTTTGCAGAACTGGATGATTTCCCTACATTCATCCAAGCCCAGATCATTAGTCTAAGCCCAACCAGGTGGTCCCATCCCTTTTGCCAGGAATTGGTTCAGAGATGGGCAGAACTAAGTCGCTTTAAGCCAAAGAGATGCAAGGAGAAGCTGGCTTAGGGTTCCTGGAAATGAAAAGTCAGTCTGTCTCATCCAACTGGAAATAAACACCAAAGTGTGCTGTACCAGTTGCTGCTGGCAGCCATCATGTGACAATGTAGGGAATTTAGGATAAAGCTGATACCACTGAGAGCAGAGAGAAAAACCCAGAAGAACCTAGGTCTGAATATATCTTTGATCTGTGGAATTAAACCTTGAAGCCTTCCCTACTTCCGAACTTCCTTTTACATGAGATAATACATGTCCTTCATGTTGAAGCCAGTCTGGCTCGAATGTGGTATTCTTGAAGTAGTTGTGGGGTCTAGGTAAACCTTGGAAAGATTTTTCTCACTTCTTAAAGAGTATTAACCTGGTCATCCTGGGGAGAAGACTCCATGGCTTTTTTTAATGCGCGATATGCTGCTATTGGACTCAGAACTGCAAGTCTGCATGGTCTTTGCTGCTTCTACCTATTTCAGCCCGGTCCTTGCTTCCTACTTCTCTCAGCTCCAAACTTCACCTAACCACTTTGAGTTAAAAAGTAAAGGGCTGACAGACTTAGCATAAACTTTTCTCCAGGAGATTGGGGCATGTGTGATCTTGCTTCCATCAGGGTCAGGATTCGCCTGAAAGATTTGGGCTTTCTCCAACTATGAGCAACAACCCCTCGCCATTCTGGGCCCGCCCACACCCAGCAGGAAGCAAACGGGAATCCAGGCAGCAGGTCAGCATGCTCCCCACAGTGCCAGTGAATTCTGTTATTTACCTGGGGCTATCCTCGTCAAGTGTAAATTTTTGGATCATTGTTTGCCACGCTTTGGATACTCAGACCATAGGGACAGTGGGATGAAATGGAAGAGTCATAGAGGGGCTGCTGATGGCAAAAGATGTTCCTGTCTCTAGAGTCTCCAGATGGATGCTGTGGCCAGGAAGGTCCTGGCGGGACTTCATCTCCCATTCCCTTCCATTGCTGGCCTCCCTGCACCAGGCCACAACTTGCACAGCCCTAAGCAATGCCTTGGTCAAGAACACTGGAATCAGACAAACTGAGGTTCAAGGCCTTGTTTTTACCAGAAAGTAGCCATCAAGCAAGCTCTCAAAGCCTCATCACCTCATTAATAAAACAAGAATGGGAAACATCTATATCATCATGCATGGCGCACGGTAGAAACTCAACAAATACTTTTTCTCTGTCTTCTCCTCCTCCACCTCCCCACTGCATTAGCTGGCCTTCCTGACCTCCTAGGTATCCATCAGATCCCACAACCTCCCTGTGGTTGCCCACACTCTGGCAGCTCACACTAGGAAAAGCCTGCAGCCCAGGTTCAAGGTAAGCAGTGAATACTTTCTGGCTCTGGAAATAAAGGGAGACATACAACCCACTGGGTCACAATGTCACACTTCGAGGGAAGGAGCGGAGTAGCCAGGAAAACTTGCTGCCGTGTAGCATGGTGCCTTCGCCATACACAGCGCACTCTTGTCATGACTGATTCAGGGCACCTAAGCCTGACGTTTCAATGCTGCTCGCGCCAATGATTGTCAAGTTTGCTCATAGACTAATGGCTTGAAAGAAGTACCCTGTGCACATGGCCGTGATCCAGCAACCCCCAGTTTAATCCTGCTCTACTGTTGATTAACTGTGTGACTCCAGATAAGCCATTTCGGCTCGGTTTCCTCCGGAACCTAATTGGGGGATTATCTCACACCATCCCAGATCCCGTATCATTTGGGGGTAAGGGTGGAATAAATACATTCTGAAAAGTCCCCCCCCTCTGGCTGTTATAAGGAGTCAGTGCCTTTTAAGCAGGCTAATCCCATGAAAGTCGTGATTTCCTCAAGAGTCAAACAGTGTTTGTACTAACCGACACCACTGAGGTGTAGCCCGTATTTGGATAATTGAATATCATTATATGCTTTGAAAATGACCCTGCATGTCAAAAAGCCAATTTCTTATTAAGAAGCATACACATTCTATAACTATATATAAAAGCATTTGAAGACATGCTCTAAGAAAGCAGCTGCCTTAAGACAATTCTGGGGCAAAGCCAATTGTTTGAAAATTGGAATGCATTCTGCCATTTATAAAAAGAAGCAAAAAAAGAGAGGGGGGAAGAGAGAAAGATGAGAGAGAGAGATGAGAGGCACAAATATATTGACAGATGAAAAGAATAAATGTTTTTGTTGCGTGCGTGGTGCGGAGGTGTCTCACACACCAAATGATAACATAACTGTTGGAGTAATGGCTGCAGCTGTTGCCTTTGTAAAGTGATCCACAAACCCCGCTCTGATAAACGCAGCAACGTGCCCAAGTCCCTGCACACAACGAGGACAGCCTAATCCCACGTCACGCGGGCTCTGCACCAAACGTGGCCATATTACAGCAGCAGGATCAAGACTGGAGTAATCACATCCTTAAAAAATATCCCCTGTGTTACACACTGAATTCCCTCTTACACAGAGCAAGCATGCCAGTGTGCTAGTGAGCCAGGAGATCCCTGGATGGATTGCCAAATAAGAGCCCAGGGTAAAAACTCCATATGTTGCCCCCATTTCCACGGGGTTATGGGTACTAGAGAGAGAAAAATGGACTTCAGTGAAGGTGGGAAGACGCTGGCAGGCTGAAATCATTTATTCATTTATTCACTCATTTATTCAACAAATATTTCTTGAGCACGTGTGCCAGGGACCAGGCTATGAATCAGAAATCCAGTGGTGAGCTCAGAGAGGGAGATAAACATTGAACAAATAGGACATAGAATAATAGTAACAATAGAGTCCCCCACAATTATGACAACTGCTTGAAGGAAGAAGAACTGGGTACTGCGAATGTCAGTTATAGACTGTTCTTTCTCTCTGAGAGCAGGCTGAACTGTACAAGCTGATTGCAATCACTAGAAACCAACTTTGAATGATGAGATTTGGGTGGGAGTTGGTACCCAGAGAAATAGGAACTCCACTGAGGATTTTTAAAAATCAACTTTTAACGTTTTATTTGATTGTATGTTCCTGTCACTGAGTATTTAAAAATTGGCAGTGAATGTGTCAGAGCCATCTTCTCTACTCAGCAAGTGATACGCTTACTAAAAGTAATTGTAGCTATGGGGGAAATCCCCTTGATAAAACAAGATACACTTCCCTGACTTCCTTGTGGCAGAGTTGTTCCATGTGATGGGCAAGATCGTGGGGTTCGAGTCTATCTCCACTGCTCACTAGCTATTGAGGTCAGTTTATTTAAACTCTCTGGGCTCAGTTGCCTCATCTGTGAAATGGAAATAACTCTATTATTCCCTCATAGGATCATTGTGAGGGCTAGGGAATTAAACACACTGAAAGCACTTCAAACAGCAGCTGGATTATACTAAATGCCACGCTGGTCTTGCTATTATAACTGTGACTGGAACCTAAATCTCAGATCCCACACTACAGCTACATTATTATGGCCTCTCTAATTACTTTATTTATTATTATCTGGGAGTCACTCATATTTGGGTGTTCCTTAAACTCAATGGATCTCTGCTTCTTCCAGATGTGAAAATGTCTCTACCCTTATACCACCTTCAATTATTCACTCTAGCTGTCAAAACATGCAGCCAGGTATATAATCTATTTCCATAAATGAATAATTATTTTCCATTTTCTCAGGTTTTGTTAGGAATGATTTTGCTAAATGTACCATCTTTTGCATGGACCAGAAGTCACATAGCAGAAGTGCCCCAGGGTCCTTTCATAACTGCTGTTTTGTTGTTGTGCAGAATTAAAAGTAAGACCCTGGTTGATTTGGCTCAGTGGTTAGAGTGTTGGCCAGCTGACCAAAGGGTTGTGAGTTCAATTCCTGGTCAAGGGCATGTATCTCAGTTGCAGGCTCGATCTGGCTTGTCAGAGCTCATGCAGGAAGCTACCAGTCAATGTGTCTCTCTTACATCAATGTCTCTCTCTCTCACACACCCTGCTCTCCCCTCCACTCTCTCTAAAAATATCAATGGAAAAAATGTCCTCAGGTGAAGATTAAAAAAAAGTAAGTGGAAGTCTACACCACCTAAACCTCTACTCATTCCATAACCACACACCCCCTTGAAGGAATATAAACAATCAGGAAGAACCATGGAGAAGTCAAGCACCAACATATCTATCCTTTGTCCTTAAAGAGCACAGCAAGATATATTAAGTCCAAAATGAAAGGAAACATCTTAGTAAGTCAGATAGATAATCACTTATTTGGCCTTTGACTTTCATTGTTCCTGGAGGGAGAAGGACATCTTGGAAGCAGACTGGATTTCTTGAGTAGATGATAGCAAAATTCTTGCCGAGTTTTTTTTTAAATATATTTTATTGATTTTTCACAGAGAGGAAGGGAGGGAGAGGGACAGAGAATTAGAACATTGATGAGAGAGAAACATTGATCAGCCACCTCCAGCACAACCTCCACTGGAGATGTGCCTACAACCAAGGTACATGCCCTTGACGGGAATCGAACCCGGGACCCTTTAGTCCAAAGGCTGACACTCTATCCACTGAGCCAAACCAGTCAGGCTCTAGCAGAGTCTTGATCAGTTGTGTATTCCCAAGTTCCTCCACACAGGCAGACTGTGAATGAAAACAGCTCTGAGGACGTGCAAGCACGGTGGTTAATTGTGTATGCAGTAAATACAATTTGCTCCTGAAGAAACAGTTTGCTGTGTATTCGCTGGGAGAAGAAACCTGGCTGATAACACTGACAGAACAGAAATATCGTGGGGCAGGTTGATGGCGACTCCTTTGAAACGTGCTTTTGAAAAGACAGATGAAAAGCAATCTGATTTTTCTCCCTCTTGTAAATCTTCACCCTGGTTCCTCATCTGTTCTTTTCTTTAGCTCATCCATCTGTAATGTTTTGGGAGACTTTGCCCAAAGAGAGTTTTGGGGGGCATGTCAGCTAATTAATTATTTTTCAGCATCACTTCTATCCCTGACCTTTGGTCTCCTGTCAGCCCTGCAACATACCTTGTTGCATTCTTCATTCGCCCAAGGAAAACGCTGAGAAGAGGTGATTCATTGAAAAATGGGGAAAACCATATTGTCTTGAGACATGCAGAGCATATCAAAACCATTGGAACCCAAGTTGTTGACTCCACTGCTAGTTCCCTTTCACATGTGGCAGCCCCGTGGGAACCTGGTAGGTACCTCTGGCCAGCAGGAAGCCTGTCTGGGCAAAGGCTGCAAGCAAAGACTGTTTCACCCCTACATGCCACATGTTAAAACCTCCCTCTCCAGCTTCACTTTTACTCTTGGGTTCCCCAAGCAAAGGCGTGGCCCTGCCTGACAGGCATCACTAGTCTTTGGTTAGCAGGCTGTGATGATTTGTGCCCATGGTTGACGCACTAATGCCATCACGGACTATCAGTCTTGTCTTCCAAAACCTACTGCCTTGCCTCTTGTCCTTCATCTGTCCTAGAAACACATTCTTTGGATGTCTGAGGGCCTCTCTGATGCAGTGTATTGTTGGATATTTGCTATCCTGGTTTTCCATTTGATAAAATGAATGAGCTGATGCAGATGCTCCCAGGCATGCAGGAAGGTAAGCAATTTAGAGGGATAAAAAGTACAGTCACTGAAAGTCATAGGAAGTGATGTCTTTTCCAGTGAAATGCACTTCTGCCCACTGGGGAACATTTTCCGCTACCACCGGCAATGCCAACGTGAGGAAGGTAGAGCCAATGTGTTGTGTGCCTTTCAAGGCGCTGTGCTGTCACAGGAACAGCTGTCCTTTCTGTGGCAGACCTGAGAGCATGACCAGAACTCATCACGTGGGTAAGACACTGCGCTCTTGCTTGCTGTGGACTAAATCCATCATGATTGCACCTCTTGCACATGCAATGAATGCTAACTCTGTACCATGCTCAATTGCCCAAATTACCTTGCACACACACACAACACTCCGTGTTGCAACAAACAGAGCACATAACTGAAGCCCACAGGGGGTTTAACCTTCCAAAATTTTACTTTTCTTGTCTATCCAGAGCAGAATCTTTCCCATTACAGAGTTATGAAATGGGACTTTTTTTCTTTCTTATGAATAATAAATAGAGTCATGAGAACTGAAAATGATTATCATGGGCTCCTACCATTGGGACTGCCATTTAGTTAGCAGAAATAAAATTGGGTTTTTTTTAAAATCAATATGCTTTGTGAAACCTTCCATATTTTTAATTTACTCATAATACATAATTAGCTCATATGTTTAAATGAGGCTGCTGAATTTTACTTAGCCATTTTTAAAGGAGTGTTCATGCTATTTTATTCTGACATTAGTTCAGCCACCAATACAGTGCACAGAGACAGGGCCCCATGCCCTCTATTATGTGGCTGTTTAGAGCTCTGTTTCCAGCCAAATGATCTGGATCATTTTCTCTCAATGCAATGCATCATGTGGCCAGTGTGTCTTTAACCTATGAGTGGGAGGGCACAGACGATGAGAGGAGGAGGGGGCAGAAAGACAAAGGACCAAGGGAGCATTTGGCATCAGAAACTTTCATTTGGCATCACAGTGACTGTGGGCTTGTTTCTTGTCAAATGAGGACTGTCACGTATGACAGTCAGGAATTCTCTTAGAAACAGAGGCATTAGTGGGGAAGAGGCTCTGGGGACACAGGATTTTCCCTTGAAGAACCAAGTTTAAGCCCAATGTATCACTTAAATAAGTATTTACCCCCTTTCTCGGAGAGGAGGAGGACAGGGTACATTTTCTTATTTCATTTGATTTTTGTTTTCCTCAGAGCATCCCAGGTAAGAAAGGTCCTTTTTCCTGAGGCACTGGCCTCACTATTCAGTCCTGCATTTGTTTGTAGATGCAGAGAAACTAATCATGAGCAATTATAAATATCACGTGGGTCTATTCATACTTCGAGGAGTTTTCTTTCTTTTCCACCTTTTCCTTTAACATAATGCATTTTAGATCCTTCTGGGTTCCAGTGTTTCTCTTCTTCAACAGAGTTCACTTTCTCTCTGTGTGTGGCCAGTCCTTCTGGAACCATCCCCCAAGCACAGCCCATCTCAGATGAGAAAGATGAGAGTGCTCTTGCCCACATTTCCAGCAGGCAGGGCTCATCACCAACGCGTCTATATAGGGGGGGGGGGCAGGGGGAGAAGGACACAATTGTTTACTTTCTCAGAAGGCTAAACATCTCACCAGGAGTCCTTGACTATGTGCTTAAGGACACAGACAGAGAGGACAAAGGGCAGCAGAAAGTGCTCCTGCCACTGCGATTTGCATCTGAGTTCACTTCAGCTCTGCTTTAAAGAGTCTCATTTGAATACACAGTACATTAGCTCCCCTCCTGCCTCAGATCCAATATGGGAAATGCATTCATAGCTCAGTAACCTCTCCCCGACAGAGTCCAGACAGTCGGGGAGGGGGAATCCAACAACTGCAGAGAAATTGTATTTCAAATGAATGTCTTTTCATCAGCTGCCTATGGATCCCTCAGCAGCACTCCCATAGGAGATTTGCATATTTTTTCTTACTAATGGAAATAAATATAGGATGAAGATTTTGTTTTGTCCATTTGAAAAGACTACTTTGCCCCTCATGCTTGGGGGCATCTAAATATGCCACGGGGAGAAATGGATAGTTAGATTGAAGGAAATCAGAAGGGTTTTAGAGGGCATGTCTACCATGATGATGTATGGGAAGACCTCGGACTAGAAATCGCCTCCAGAATATTTCCTGACAACAATTAATGAGTAGATTTATAATATAGGATATGTGAATGCAGTCCTGTGAAGGACCACCGATCTAAATGAAATCAGCCTGCAGAGAGCCCTAAATTATGCACGAGGTTGAAAGCGTATTAATGCACTGTCTATTCGCTTTCTTTTCGGTTTTCATGGGGATTCATAAGTATACCTTCCCGTCTTTGTGTCCATTTTCTTAACCCCTTGTCTTCTGTTAGCCTGGGGAAGCAAAAGGGTAACCAAAGAGTGAGAATGCTTGCCCAACTGGTGTGGCTCAGTGGTTGAGCATCAACCTATGAACCAGGAGGTCATGGTTTGATTCCCAGTCAGGGCACATACCAGGGTTGTGGGCTTGATCCCCACTGTTGGGCTTGTAGGAGGCCGCCGATCGATGATTCTCTATCATTACTGATGTTTCTAGCTCTCTTTCCCTTTCCCTTCCTCTCTCTGAAATCAATAAAAATATATTTTTTAAAAAGAATGAGAATGTTTAAGGGAGGCACTATTGAATGTTTGAATCCTGAAACCATTCTTTATTTATCCAGTTAATGTCTATATATTTGAAGTGTGATAATAATAAGGTAATGACCTTGACATTTTTAAAAATAAATATGCCAGAAGTTATATATAACCCAGGATTTTACGTAGTAAATACCTTCAAAGCAGTTGCCTTAGGAGACTGAGGTATATTATTTTAGCTTTTAGTTTTTAACAGTAGTTTTTGTTTTAACACCACTATGGTAATTACTACTAAAGACTGTGGCATTTTCTGTTGAATGTTGCCAATGGAGAAAACATTTTGTCCTTTGGTGTGGGTTGGATTTTTGAAAATAGTCAAATACTATTTGGATCCAGGGCAACTGGTGAACGAGCAGTAAGTAATAGTTTAAGATCTTCCATAAGTGTGGCTGGGATAATGCAGAACATCTTCTGAGCTTAGTTAAGTGCCTGCTAGAAAGTGCAAGATATGTGGAAATTCATACTCGCAGGGCCTCATAGCCCTCAAGCCTATAATCAAGGAACTGCAGCATTGGAAAACACCTTAGAAAACTCAAGCCTTTATGTGAGGGAAATAAAAAGGCCATCATGGTAAATTTTTACATAAAATAATTTTTTTTCTTGATTGGGGAAGTTTGAATAATTACAATTTTGTTTAAGTAGTTCTTAAATGTAGGTAGAGCACAGGAGGTTTTGTCTCAGTGCAGAGGCTGATGCATGCTATGAGCTTACTCCAGCATTTCAGATCTTTCTGGCACACCAGGGAGATGGCAACCCCCGCCTGAGCCCCTCCCAGAGCCACCTACACAGTACCCTGACCTTTCATTGGCTCCCCTAAGATGGTGTTCCATGATTGGCCACCTCCACCTATAAATACCTGTACTTCCTCAATAAAGTTAGACCTGCGTCCCAGAACCTGGTCTCCAGAGTCCTGCATGCAAGTGTCCTAGCGCTAGGTGCTCCGCCGTCCTCACCCCTGGGAAATCCCCTGCTTCACTTAAACACTGCAAGTGTTTCTATGCTGTGTGTGTGTTTGTGAGTGTGTGCACATGTGGTCGGTGTGGCTGTGCTTGTATTTGTAGGACATACTCTTGGAGCGTCTCTCCACTAATTCCCTTGCTTTGGGACTTTCCTCCTCTAGCTCTAATTCTTGAAATCACAGATGTGGGAACCTGTCAGCCTTGTTGAGAGTGTGACTCCTGCCTTGGAGATGGGCCAGTGACAATATCTAACTTAAGGCAGGCCAGTCAAATGCTCTCTCCTAGGGATCTGGGATTGGTACTTAGGCAATCTTTCAACATTGCTGGATTTAGAAAATATAGAATAAGAAACTAAAGTTTTTCATGTCAATGGAGAGTCAAGAAAGCTGGTCTAGAGAAAAAGGAAAACTAATACAGAAATCAGGAAGAAAGAGATAAAAATGAGATTAAGCCCTAGCTGGTTTGGTTCAACAGAGTGTCAGCCTGCGGACTGAAGGATCCAGGGTTCAATTCCAGGCAAGGGCATGTGCCTGGGTTATGGGCTCAATCCCCAGTAGGGGGCATGCAGGAGGCAGCCAATCAATGATTCTCTCTCATCATTGATGTTTCTACCTCTCTCTCCCTCACCCTTCCTCTCTTAAATCAACAAAAAAAAATCTATTTTAAAAAGTGAGATTAAGAGGGGGGGCCTTGTCCATGTGTCTAAATTCCCCAGTTCCCAGTTAGAGCCTCCCTGAACCCTGCTTGTATTACTGCTTTTACAGTCCCCAAGCTACCACTGCATCCCTAAATGGTGTCTTTAAGTGTGAAAAAACCCACCTTCTATTGAGGAGGCAAGAGAGATCTAATAGAATGGCTGAACCAATACCTTCAGCAATGGCAGAGTATACCCTTTTGCAAAATTGCATTTCCCAAAAAATTGTTTGTGAATACTTAGATCTTTAGATTTAATTTTCAGTTATATAAAATGTCATCTCATGAAATTCTGAAATCTTCTTCCATCTTATACATCATTTCTACCATGAATGAAAAAAGGACTCTGCCTTCAATCCGAATTTGCTTAGAGCAATGCTACATAGCTATTCTTTTCCCTGGACTTAAGATCTATCTCAAAATTCCTCATATTACTAATATTCACTGAAAGAATCAGAGAGGATATTAGTCAGCATAGACTACGTTATGACACATTTACAAATACACCCTAAAATCTCAGTGGCTTCATTTCATAAATGCTTTCTTTTTAGCTGACACAATGTGCGTGAGCATGAGGCAATCCTTCTTCATCTTGTCTTGAGGAGTGCAGGGGACATCTCACTGAAGCTGAAAAGGTGGCCACCATCAAGGTAGCAAGCAAAGCTGAGAGTAGAGTCCTAACCTTAAACTAACAAGCAGAAAGTAGGGTGGGGATTGGTGAGCCACAACACTAGAGGGGGCAGAAGCAAGCATCTACTTGGAGGTAGGGTCCAGAATTCTAGCCATCAGGAGACCAGAAGGTAAGCTAGTGTTGGCTGAGTCTGAAGGAGGAGGTAGAATTGCACAGAAATGCTTGTTGTCTTCAGTTTCATCTTAGAATTCATTTGTCCATGGGTGAGTCCCTGAGGTAATAGGTGAGAATGATGCAGACAGCACATTTCTTCACCACTAGACTTCAACCTCCTTAATCCCCTAATTTCAATCACTACCTGTTATCATTGTTATTATATTTTAAACTCATTTTTGTCCTCTTCTCTTTTAGCTTAACATAGATCCCTGGGTTACAGTTGCCTTTTTATTCTGGATTAAAAAAGTTATACTCTTCATATTTAAAACAAGATTTTGGCAGGAAGTTAGCAGAAACATATGGGCCTCGGCATTTTGATGCCCAGACTGGCTTCTGCCAAAACATTTCTTTGCTGTCACATAGATAGCAACAATGTTTGGGACTGTTGGGGAATCATCCCACACAGCTCAAACTAGGGAATGCTGCTGCCTAAACAGCCTTTGTGGGTAGCTGAGGGACTTCCCATCCACTTTCAGCAGGTGGGAGGGAGGTGGAGTCAGCCAGCGTCCACTTCTTAAAGCTGCAGGAGCTCAAGACAGACAGTGTGTCTTCATTCAAGCAGCCCACAGACAGTGATAGGATGAAGGAGACACAAATGTGGAGGATATGGGTCAACATTCAAACCAGAAAACAGAAACCACTTTATTCTTTAAAAGAGAGAATCAAAGTCACTGGTTGCACAGGAAATGGAAGAACTAAAAATCAAACAGGAGACAGTAAGGCAACCAACCCAGAGGTGAGCTAAAACCAGGAACTCATTAGCAGCTTGGAGTGGAGGGCAGTGGGGAAGACAAGAGTTCCGGGGCTCAGTGGAAGTTGGAAGAAAGATGGGCTTATCTAATGAAATCTGGAGCCAAAAAAAGAAACTCAGAAACTGCCAGAGACACTTCTGAGGCTGATAGACACTGGAATTTTATTCCAGTGCCTCCTACTTAATGAAATGGAAGGCAGCAGGCACGGGAGCCTGAGACTTCAGCCTCGGGCTCTAGGTTCCCTGCAATCTAGATGGGTTTGAGAGCAAATAGGCCTGGGGGGTAGGAATTAAGCCAACTCACCCTGTGATCTAAAGTAGATACATCTAAATCCCCATGCATTTTTCTTGAGCCAACTCAGTGCTTGTTGTATTGGCACAAGAAGGAACACAATAATCCTGGACCCTCAGTAGAACGATCTTCGTGCTGGTTAATTGCTGTTAGGTGGCAAGGGAAAACCGATCATAGGTGACAGGCTCTCTCTCTTTGGGCAGAAGCTGCCTGACATTTTCAGCTTAAGGAAACTCCAAGCTGCAAACAAAACAAAACAAAAGCCCCTGAGCCTAGAGATTACTGGGCATGGAATGCTGTGAATAAAGAGGTCTAGATCCTCAAAGACAGAAGGTCTGGTGTCAGGACTGGAGTAGTAGTGCAATACCATTTAGAATCCACGTTTAAACATCTGTATGAATAAACCAGATCACTGAGAACTGGGAAGGAGCTGAAGCATCACATGGAAACAAAAATCCCCAGACAAAACTAGAATAGGCAGATAGAATCATCACAGCACAGAGCTCAGCAGTGGAGAAGGTACTCCATTCACTCACCCATTCAGTAAGTGCCAACCAAACTATGCAAGGCTAAAGATGCTAAAGCCAACCATGCTGGCCCCCATGGTGTCTTCAGTGTAACAGGAAAGGACAGAAGTAAACACATAATCAAAATAATGTACAATCCATAGCATAACAGATCCTAAGACAGAAGTATCCCAATTCCCAGGAAGCAGCAGTAACCTGTTAGGAATTTTTTAGGTAGGGAGGCTGTTACTTGCTAAGGAAAATGCAAATGGGAACCCTGGGAAAAGATCTCAGAGAGAAGAATTGGAGACTATCGAACTGAATAGGTTTAGACATCACTTTAAATCACTTCTCCCCAAACTCAGTGGGAGGCTATTGAAGGGTTTTTTTTGGGGGGGGCATATGAGCAAATGTGGCATCAGAAAGATCCTGACAGTATGACAGATGGTGGTTTGGAGAGGAATAGACTAGGGGCAGGAGAGAAGCTCAGGGAGCGTTTCAATAAGTAGGCAGGAAGTGCGCAAAATCTGGAATGAGATATTAACTGTGAGAATGGATAGAAGGGTATGTGGGTATAAGAGATTACTTAAGAACATGGGTATAAGAGATTATTTAAGATGATTAGTGACTATTTGAAAGCAGGAGTGGGAGCGAGTTAGGGTTATGTCCACCTTGCAGTCTTGAGAACTTTTCCGGTAGTTCCATTTTCTAAAATAGACTACACAAAAGACAGGGTCCATTTTGGACAGGCTGGGGTTGAGCTGCTGTGGGATAATTCAGGTGGAGATACTGCTAGGATCTTAGCAAAGCAGGAGAAATACGTGAATTAGTTGTAAATATTTGGGGAATCATTTTCATTGGTTTGGGGCACTGAAATAGAAAAATGCCATCATCCAGGAAAGACATTGGTGAGAAGAATGTTGTGGTTGGATCTCTGGGAAATACCGACAACTATGAGATGGGAGAAGAGAACTGGAAAGAAAGAGCCAGAGTGAAAAAGAAGGAAACATTTGGTGTTACAGGAGTCAATGGAGAGGGTTTCAAGATGAGAGTTAACATTGTCAAAATACTGCCAACTTGATAAGGGCTAAAATGCTTCAATTTGTTTTGGCAACAAGAGGTCTCTGGCTGGTTTTTGCATTTCTTCTAGACTAGTGGGAATTGAGCTGTGCGACCTTGGATGTTTAGCAAGTAGTTTAATAATAATCCCTACTCACAGAATTGTTGTAAAAAGTAAATGTAATTTCTGCCCACCTAGGAAAGGCTTCTCTCGTATTCTCTCTCTCTCTCTCTCTCTCTCTCTCTCTCTTTCTCTGGAATTTACTTCCTTTAGACTTATTTACATTCACAGTGCTCCAATATGTTTTAAACATATATGACCTCAAAGAAAAGATAGTCTTTTCAACCAATAATGCTAAAGCAACTGGACATCTACACACACACACACACACACACACACACACACACACACACACACGAATCTAGACACAGACCTTGTACCTTTCACAAAATTAACTCAAAATAAATCTCATACCTAAAGCTAAAGCTTAAAACTATAAAACTCTCTAGAAGATAGCATAGGAGAAAATCTAGGCAATGTGGGTCTGGTGATGACTTTTTAGATACAACAAAGACATGATCCATGAAAGAAATTATTGATAAGCTGGACTGCATTAAAATTAAAAACTTCTGCTCTGCAAAAGACACTATCAAGGGAACAAGAAGACAGGCCACAAACTGGGAGAAAATATTTGTGAAAGACACATCTGAAAAATGAATGTCATCCAAAATATACAAAAAAAAAAAACACAAAATAACTCTTAAAACTCAACAATAAGAAAACAAAAAAACCTGAATTTAAAAAAATGGGTCAAAGCCCTTAACAGATACCTCACCAAAGGAGATATGCAGATGGTAAGTAAGCATATGGAAAGGCTGCTCAACCTCATATCATCAGGAAAATGCAAATGAAAACAAGAATGAGATACCACTACACACCTATTAAATGGCCAAAATCCAAAACGCTGGCAACAAAAGCCCTTGCCAGGATGTTAAATCGTGGCAATGTTCATAGCACTACATTCTTCCCCATCAATATGAATGCATTCATATTCTCTGAGTAGCTCCAAATTACAATCCCAGGCATGTTGTTCTGATACATGTTGGTATTCATAAGCTCTTCGGTAAATAATAATTCTCTTTCTATTCAGAGCATACGTTTCTTTCTCTGCTTTCTTCTTGCACCATGTTAAGATCTGACTCTAGTTTTTGTTGCAGAGCAGGGGTTAGCAAACTAGGGCCCATGGGCTAGACACCTAAAACTGTTATGAAATTAAGAAACACGGCCACACCCATTTGTTTATGTACCGTCTATGGCTGCTTTCGTGCTAGAGTGGCAGAGTTGAATAGTAAAAACAGATTTCAGGTGGCCTACAAAGCCTACAATAATTGCGATCTGACCCTTTAAAGAAAGTTTGCCAGTCTCTGGTCTAAATCAGCCCTGTCCAATTGACCTTCTGCAATGGTGGGGTTGCATAATTGCACTGTCCAACATGGTAACCACTAGCCACATGTTGTTATTGGGGACTTGGAATAACTTCCGCAGTGTGATTGAGGAAGAGAGTTCCTGACTTCATTTCATTTTAATTGGTTTATAGCTATGGGTGGCCGGTGGCTATTGGGTTGGCAATGCATGTGTAGAAGTAATGAAGGGAGTTGGGAAGGGGTAGAGGTTTCTAGGAGGACAAATACATTTTGAAGTTATTCATTTCCAGGAGGGCTTTTGCATCATCTTTAGAAAATGGAAGGTTCCTTCCTCAAGGAGAGAGGCCCACCCCACTTGGTCCAAGGAACAGCGGAATCAGGGGGCAGACAGTTATTGACAGTCCTCATCCTAGGTCTCAGGGTCCTGACTTCACTGTAGGAGACACTGGAGCTGTGAATTCAGCCTCTTTCACGTCCCACCACACTTACATTTAAATCTTGGATCTGATCACTAGCATAGCTCTCTGAACTCAGGAAATGAGGGTCTCTTTAAACACTGCCACTGAGGCATTCTGGTTTTCATACCATGCCCCAAGTTGATAGATTTCTGACCTGAGCCCTTTTTCTTCCTTTCTGTGGATGCTAACAACAGCGAACTCATTTCCCAATCCTCATAACTGCCTGTGTCCATATCTTTTCAGCATTGGACCTATTGCATAAGACAGTACAGACCCTTCCCCAGGTTTCCCCTCTCAATCCACCAAAGGTGAAACCCAAGACTGTGATGCTATGCAATGCCAGAGGTAATCATTGTCTCACTTGTCAGTAATGGGGGCTATTCCATCTATCCCATTAGTGTCCCATTCTGAGTTTCTGCTTCCTGTAACTACTCCTGGTATCAACTTTCTTAGTCTGGGTTTTCCCAGAAGCAGACCCTGAGACAAGGATTTGTGTCCGTGTGGTTTGTGGGGAATGTTTCAGGGGAGAGGGGAGGGTCCAAGGAGTGGAAAAGCAAGACAAGAAAGAGTAGAAAGCCAATATAAGGCACATTAATAAGCAGGTTACTGTGGAGGACATCTGGGGCTCCATTCTGCTGGAACTCCTGGGAAACACTATGGAGCATAGCTTGGACCTATCCTCCTGCACCATTGACTGGTTAATACTCCCAGCATGTCAATTTTCTGGCGTTCCTACCTGCCCTGCTCCTAAGATGAGATGAATCTCTCGAGTGGAGAGAGGGTTGCAGGTGTTTGCATCTTTGTGTTCAGGAATGGTGAGTATTTGGAAGTTATGGGCAGGGCACCGACACATTTGCTACAATACCAAATACATAAAAAAAGCCAAGAGTCCTCAAACAAAGAAGTCTGGTCAAAGCAATAAAAGCAAAATCAAAACGAAACACACATACACATTGGTCACCATGAAGGTAACCAGTATACAACCTGTAACCATGGCAATTAAGGGGAAAGTTAAGGGGACCCAACTTCCCTGTATAAGCTGTATTTCAGAGTATTCAGAAAGCCCTGGTCAATGAAGACAATGTCTTCTTTAAGGAAAAAAATATCACTTTTCACCATTGTTTTGTAGGGCTGAAATACTTCAAAGTCATTAATTTGTTTTAATATATTGTAGAAAAAAGAGGAGTAGTAGAGGAAACAAACGAGGGGAAATCTCCATAAATATTGCCATATGGAGGTTCACTATACATATTCTATTCTATTTCCTTTTTTTAAGAGAGAGAGAAAGAGAGAGAGAGAGAGAGAGAGAGAGAGAGAGAGAGAGAGAGAGAGAGAGAGAGAGAGAATCTTTCCTTGTCTGCTCCACCACTATCTTTAGCCTTGGGCTGCATACACATTTTTATAATCCTGACGACCCATCATTAAAATAAACAGAGCACCAAATAATGCAGTTGATGCAAGTTTCAAACAATGATGCTTGTTTCTGTTTTGGTCACATTATAACCTTAATATTCCCCTGATGAATTGATCCACTTAAAGGTAGCCAATGCTTGTTATGAAATCTTGCATGTGGAAACACCTCATAGGTTTGTTGTGAAGGTAAAAACAATGAATATGGAGCTCCATCAGAGTGTCTGGCAAATGAGGAAGGCGCTTTTTCTGCCATCTCCTCCTCTTCCCAAATGCAAGTAGTAAAAACTTCTTTGAGTTCCTTCCAAATGTAAATATATTACCTGAGAAGGGTGGTACTAAGTTAACTCATTAGCACCTCCTAACACTTGAGCAGAGTTTATCAGATTAACTACAGAAAACAAGCTCCTGAGGCAACGGGATGCCAGTTGCATAAATGTTGACACAGACAAGCTAGTATGGAGAGGAAATAGGTAATGTCCCATCTTCTTTTTGCTTGTGGGTTTGCACTTTCTGGAGTGCTTTTGTTACCAATCTCACGTAATCCTCAGAGGCCTCTGTTTAGGAGAGGAAGTTCAATAAACTTTAAAGCATGGACCCAGCCTCACACAGCTCATAAATGCCACAGCTACAATCAGAACGCCCATCTTCTGACTCGAAAGTCCAAAGGAGGCCTGGCTGTCTGGAGGCCAGAATGAGAACATTGAAGAGCAAGGTAAGGATTTCTTAAAGATGGGAGAAGAGGTGGGGTGCTTGAGCCCTTCATAAAGGGGTCCTTCCCCCACGTTCTCCCAGCGTGCTTGGGATTTCTGTTTCTATATTTGTCCTGATCTTATTTACACAGAAACTTACATGGGGTAGTCCTTTTGGTGACCAAAGATGACCTAATGTTCCATTCTCAATCAAGGTCCCTAAATATTCATGATTATGTTGATTTGACCCAAAGCTAAAAGCAAAATAAGATCACATTTCAAATTAAAAAAATAATAATCTTCAAATCATACCGACAGAAAATGTGATGATCCTGGAAAAAAATCTAGCTTCATTTTTCCTATTCTTGACCACATTTATGATATTTGATTTTTTCCCTTGGAACGCTATTATTACCCCTGTGTTAGTCATTTGACATCCAGAGCACAGTGAGTGTTAATGGCAAAACAGCCTATTTTTACATCCTTTCCCATGGAAAACACTTATAAAAAGGAAAGATTCTTATAAATATTGCTGATTTTGTAAGTCATACATATTTGTAGCTTTAAAAATTCAAACATTAGAGAAGTATATAAATGAGACAGTGACGCTTACCCCATAATTCCATTCTTTAGCATGAAGCACAGTTAATAACTACACAGGTCCTTTCAGACTTTATTTTACAAAGTTTATGAAGCACTTTCACACTCTTCATCTCATTGAAACCTCACGGCAGCAGTATTCAATTATAAATGTGAGATTGGGGAAATTGTTTTCCAGTGAACTTTACTAACCTTCTCACAAAAGAGAGCTACCATGACTGACCACCTTCTATTCATTTTTGCAAACCTAGGCCCTGATTGATTCACTGTGACCTTTTGTGCTCAATTCAAATAGCAAAGATTAGACTGGGCTGAGGAGAGCAGAATCAATCCAAAATCTGCTAAGCAATTTGGTTCTATCAGCTACAGCCTTAGCTAAACACAAAACATTTGCATGGGTAATAAAGATGGGGCAGTCTTCCAAATTATTTTATTTTATTTTTTAATTTATTTTATTGATATTTCACAGAGAGGAAGGGAGAGGGACAGAGAGCTAGAAACATCAATGAAAGAGAAACATTGATCAGCTGCCTCCTGCACACTCCCCACTGGGGATGTGCCCGCAACCAAGGCGCATGCCCCTGACTGGAATCGAACCTGGGACCCCTGAGTCCGCAGCCCGACGCTCTATCCACTGAGCCAAACCAGTCAGGGCCCAAATTACTTTAAGGGATGCCTCTTCCAAAATTAGTAACACAGAAAAATGTAGGATGAGCCAGTCTAAACCATGGTATAAAACTGGGTTCAAATTAGAGCAAATAGTGGTATCTCCTCCCATATAAGTGGAGAAATACTTCACACACCAATTACTGGAGATAAAATAACAGTTCTCGAATTAATGGAATTAAACAAGTCCCCCCTGGCTAACAGCATAGTCTTGGGGTTAGTTGCTTAATTAGTCCATTCTTTGTTCTAATAGATCTTTTAGATAAGATCTGGAAATCAAGTCTAGGTGGGGAGAGGAGGGAGTTGGAGAGAAGAGCTTGGAATCTTAGGTGAATCCTGTTACCATATTTTTAAACTACACGAATGGAAAGCTAAGGACCTCGATTCCAAAGAACCAAATCAACTTCATCTCTTAAATTAGTGTGTATATCATGAACTGTTTATTTTGGTCTCTGACGTTGCTCCAAAGAACCTATTATGATGGCCAAGGACTATCCATGATTACATTTCCCTCCAAGTACAAATTGAAAAATAGCTTATATGTTTTAGCCTTGATTCATTTTCTAAATCACAAGCAAATATACTTACTAGGCAAATTGCTCATCTTTATTATTGGGGCCTTAATGTTTGATGCTTATGTTGTTCTCTTCAGCTCTGTGGTTTCCCATGGAAGCAGGAGGAGGTGGTGACCCAAGTAGGTTGGATTTCCACCGAAACAAAAAGGCAGCAAGTCTCCGAGCTCCCTGGACTCTGAGCAAAAAGCAGAATGGCTTGGAGTGCTGTGACCTGGCTTGAAATCTTGTAATGGCCCTGATAGTGATTCATGTCCTCACAAAACAAAGGGCTATCTTTCTAACCCTTCACAGCTCAGCCAGCGCCTGCTCCACTGAGCTGCTTTTCATGAGGAGACTCTGGCAGCCAGGCTAAGAGAGAAAAGGACACTCGGGGAATTTTAAGTGCTTTGGATCAGCAGTTGTCATATACAATTGATGTTCATTTATATTTCACTAGCCAAAATCTAATGCTGCCGAAAATTGAGGGAAAATATTTCAAAGCCTAATCAGGTCCAATCCCGCTTTCATGTAAAAAAAAAAATGAGCTGTCTTACCTTTTCTCATTCCTGTATCAGAAGGAGGTTTAATGTTTCCTGACAGTGCTTTAAATACTTTGCTGTTCGGACTTCAATGAATTCACAGTAATTATATCAGTTAAACCAACTTGGTTTCTCCAAAGCTATTTCAAGCTTAGAGTACCTTTGAAGTCCTTATCATGGCCTTCAACCTCTGATATCAGGTTTAAGAGAGAAAAGGCCAATTCGCAGATGGATTAGCACTTAACCATTTAACCCATTTACCTATTAGTTGTTTGTGTGTTAATCTATCAACTCAGTGGTCTATAATTTCCCAGACTCCTCCTTTCCAGGAAGTTTAATTGCATAGAATGTAGGAGCCATATGCTATTCCTAGTGGAGAGTTTCAAGGAAGACCCGGTGATTTTTAATTCCCAGAAGATCAAGCAATAAAGACTTCAGTAGATTATCATTAAGAACTGACTTGGCATTTAGTGTTTAATTAAACATTTCACAGGAGCTTTTATTTTGTCATTTCTATGAAGGAGGTTAAAAATTATCTTTGTTTCACAAATGGATAAAGGCGAGAAATATCAATATATCATTATTGTTTGGGGGGGGAGGGGGAATACCAGTTTCTTTAGGTAGAAATCAGTTCTATGCATCCCTCATCACTCCCTCAAGAAGTCCAAAAATTTCATTGCAGTTTTGGCTTCCATCAGTGCGCTCACTCCAGTACAATGAGATCTTCTCGATACAAGGAGTGACCAAACAGAAGAGTACTTATCTTCCTTCGGAAAAAGAGTCAAAGAGTTCAAACCTCAAGTGGATGAAGCAGAAGGCCTCCCCTCTTGAGGGATGGTAGTTAGACCCTTATTTCTTCAGATGACCGCTGACTCCTCACAGCAGGATCCAACCGCTGAACCCGCACAGCAGGATCCGACCATTGAACCCCACAGCAGAATCTGACCACTGATTCTCCACAGCAGAATCCGACCACTGAACCCCCACAGCAGGATCCAACCACTGAACCCCACAGCAGGATCCGACCATTGAATCCCACAGCAGAATCCGACCACTGAACCCCACAGCAGAATCTGACCACTGATTCCCCACAGCAGAATCTGACCACTGAACCCCACAGCAGGATCCAAACACTGAACCCCCACAGCAGAATCTGACCACTGAACCCCCAACAGAATCCAGACACTGAACCCCTAATAGAATCCAACCACTGAATCCTCAACAGAATCCAACCACTGAACCCACAGCAGAATCCGACCACTGAACCCACAACAGAACTCAACCACTGAACCCCCACAGCAGAATTTGGGAACAAAAAATTCCCAAATATGATCATAAGCCAGTAATCATATTTGGGAACTCTTTTGCTTTCCCGTGATTTCCCTTGTAAAAACAAATTAGACGTCATAAAGTAGGTACTTGTTAATAAAAAAAGAAATTATCAAAGAGATGAACATAAGTGGTTATAAAGTCCGAGCTGGCCTTCAAAATACACACATTGCAGGGCCAAAATAGAAGTGAGATGATTACAAGACAAGGTTTGTTATGAACTTCTCAGTCAATATTTATCATTTTATCTTAATTTTCTAATAACTATTTGTTATTTTACATTTGATTATCTTATAAATCCAGACTTTCATAATTTGATGTTCTGCTTTTTTAATGTTGCCTTACCCTATTTGCATGCTGTTCCAAAATAAATATTAGCAACTAAAATTGCTATTTTCATTCTAAGTAGGAAAATTTTTGATGATATTAATAGGCTAACTTACAAAAGGTTACCTCTTAAGGCGACATATTTGGACTGTTTGTAGGATTAATGGCAAGTTGGTATTTTTCCCTTTAAGTTGTATATATATCAGGTAGTTCAAGCTATACCATTAGTGTGAGAATTTTCCCTAACCAAAAATGTATACTCTACATGTCATCAGCTAGCCTTCAAATCAGATAGACCCTTCCAGAGGTGGCTCCTAGCAAGATGAAGGTGGTTTTAGCTATCTTAATGTTCCAATGCGCCAGAGTATTCTTAGTCAGCATAATGCATGCTAAAAAGGGGTTTCCATTGGTAAAAATTAATGACTTATCAGTTAGTATTTAGGAATATTAGAAATGGGTATTAAAATAGTGATAATAGATACATGTAGATTGTATAAAATATTCTAGAGATTCCCACCCTGCTTGCATAAACAAAATAATTTAGAAACCTCTATGGCCTGTATCATTAGGGATATTGTTTTCTAGATTGCTCAATGTCTGGCCATTTACTTGGTCTCCCAATGGCCTGATATGTACTGTAAGGTTAACTGAATCCTAGAAGATAGCCATATCTGCCTCAAGTGAACATTGCACACACTGGTGTAGTTAGAACACCTAAAGACCAAGAGCTAGAATTTAGTCAGACTTATTAGAATAGGTTATATGAGCTGATTTGTGTCTGCTTCCTAATAAATGTTTAATATGCATTTTTTATATGTGGCCAAATTTCATCAGAGATTTACTTTCAATATAAACTGGTGGAAAAGTTGTTATTCTTCATCCATCTCTAATTACTGGTGGTTACCATTACCCACAAAATAATCATTGTAATATTATGCATTCCTCAGCATTGATCTTTCTTTAGTCCCATCCCAGATAATCTTAATGTCACCCGGTGCTTGTACGCAATTAGAGGCTAATAAATTTGTAGATCTCCAAACTATAGACCCGTAGAAATGCAGTAGGGTTCAACACATGCACATGGCTCTGCAGGGTTAGCAGTCCCCTCAGACTCTATGGTTGAGTTTGACTATTGCCCGGTCTTTGCTCCCAAGTTTCTAAGGCATTTAGGATTTGTCTAGCAACCTCCAGGGTACCCTTGATAAATACTTTCTGCAGTAACTTTCTTCTATGGGGCCATGGTCAAACCCTTTGGTAGTTGCCCATAAGAAAAAACACAGATATGGACATCCTGGGACCATGTGATAAGTAGAAGTGATTATTATAATTATGATGATGGTTAAAACAATTTACACATGGCAAAAACCTGTGTCACCATAGACTGTGTTTGGTTGTATACCAAAAACATAGCTCAAGGAATGTTGGCTTAAACTACTAAAAGTTTCCCTCTCTCTCAAAATACGTCTAGAGTTGGGCAGTCTGAAGCTGGTTCAGGGCTTCAATGGTGCTTTCCAGGACCTAAAGTCTATTTTCTTACTGCCATTATTAGTTTGTGGTTCTTGTACTATGCTTTAAAAATGGCTATAATACCTCTAGGCATATAATGGAAAAGGAAAATAGCAAAGGGCTTTCAAAATGTAAGGTTTTGTCTTTTTATTCAGGAAAGAATGCTCTATCCAGGAATTTCACTTACATTACATTGGCCAGAACTTAGTTGTTCCTAGCTGCAAGGGAGTTGGGGAAGAGAGTAATATTAGTGGGGCATATCACCATTCTAAACAAAATGAAATCCTGATAGTAAGGGAGAAGACGAATGAATATTGTCAGACAACAAGTAGTGTTTACCACTACAACTACATACCAATCACTTTATACCTGGCATCTCTAGAATTGCATTAAAGTAACCATTTTTCTATATGACACTAAGGATCAGAGTCTTTTAGTAACTTGACCAAGAAAATGGCAGACCCATGATTTGAATCCAAGTCAACTTGAATAACAAAAATAGCAACAACGCTAATAAGGCAGCTACTCAGTATTCCATCTTAGAAGGATTCAATTGAGGAAGAGTATAAGAATAAAAACTGAAGATCCAAGAAACAGCCTCTTTCTCTATATTGGTGTATATTCTTGATGAAGTCACAAGGAAATATGTATCACAAAATATTATAATTGCTTATTACCTACCCAATGATAAGAAAATGGGTAAGGTCCAAGCTGGTGTTTGACCATGTGCCAGAATATGCCCCTAGTATTTTTCCCTTGATGCAAAGGGCCTCTTTTTCTATACTGGTGTGTATTCTTGATGAAGTCACAAGGAAATATCTATCATAAAATATTACAAATGCCTATTGCAGGTAGTTCAAGCTATACCATTAGTGTGAGAATTTTCCCTAACCAAAAATGTATACTCTACATGTCATCAATGACCATTTTCCAATCTTTTCTAACAGAACTCCCATTTTACTAATAACAACATTAGGCTAGCTCAAATGCTCTCTTCCGCAGGCTTCCTTCTCTCTATGGGGTGGCTTTTGACAGACGATTGGCCAATGGCATATCAGTAACCACAGTCTTTTCATGAGGGTTTCCTAAAAGTTATTATTTATTGTTGAAAGGAGACAAACTCATGCTCACTCTGGCAACATATGTACTAAAGTTGGAATCACTCAGAGAAGATTAGCCGGACACTTGCACAAAGACAGCACACATATTTGTGCAGCATTTTGTATTTTGCAGTTCCCAGAGGTCCTTTGACACTTCGCTGGTTAATACCAAGTAAACACTTGAGTCAAAGTACAACATGTGGCCTCTAATACTGAAATTGTGATTTTTCCCTATTGAGAGAGAGCCCAAATGGTTCATTCATTTGCCTTTTCTTTCCATCTGGAATGCAGTTGTGATGTGCAGTGGGCTGCAGCCATTTTATGAGCATGAACATTATAGCCTCATACTAAGGGCGGCACAATAATGGAAAGATAGGCAGCTACTTGCCTCCTGCGTCTCTGAACCTCCCTACTAACATAATTTGGCCTATCTCTGGACTTGTGATGTTTTACAGATAATACATCCTATGTAGTGAAGCCACTGTGGTTGTTTTGTTGTTATTGTTGTGGTTACATGAAGCTTAAAATAACACCTACTGATAATAACGATCATGCTAATCTCCCCTTTTATCAGCTTGATTCTGTTAACTGCCAAAGTTATCTCCATGTCATTATCAGTGCCCGAGCTTCCCCTCTATGGGTGAGTAGGTCTGATGTTAATTAATCTGGAAGGGGTGGGTTATGGCTCTGGCACCTTGCACTAAGGAAGACCTTGAGGCAATAAGATGATATTGTATAAGGAACATAGGATTTGGCAAATCTTTCATGACAAATTTAACTCACCCACTCTAAGCCTCAACTTCCTCATCTCCAAAATGAATAATATAATATCTACCTAAATATTCCTGGAGATGTGTGTGAAATGACTAAGTGAAGTGGCGATGGTCCATAGGTGTATGTTTTACTTTATTATAAATTCCTCTCTCTCCTGAACACAAATGGAACAAGTTATCTCACCCTTTCCCATTCCTTTCCCAGTGCAATCCCTCCAAACTTCACGTCATAATTTCCTTTGAAAAAACCTCTCTCCCTGAAGTTTGTCCATGGTTTTCATTTTCTCTGGATTTTGTGTGATTAAAACATTGGAGGGGAAGAAAGTGGGGAGAAGAAAATGGTCCATAGAGTGTGACCCTGGGCATGGATGAGTTTGCCCTCAGGCAGAAGAGAACTTACAGGAAGAGAACAGGCAGACACTTGCCCCTCCTCAGAACTTGCGCTCTTCCCCAGGTGAGAAAGGGAACCAGCTTGTGACCATATCTTTGGGCTCACATCACAGTGTATCTGCATCTTAAGCTAGGGTTTCCTGGAGAGCTACGTCTTCTGAGATGTGCTCTGGAAATGAAGTCATCATCACCTATGGTGCATGTTTATAATACAAACATATAGCACATATATATTTTTATGTAACATTAGACTCTGTTGCCATGGAAACTATTACAGGCTAACAAATTAAGCATCGTGACACCACTGTAATAAGAAAAAAGAAATCCAAATGAAACACCAAGCATTTGTTTAAGCACAAAATAGCTTTAGTAATTAAATAGAAAATGCAGAAAACCACAAATGAATATTTAGAAGCCTTTTTCCAGTAGAAAAAAATCAGCGTTGATGTTGTTTCCCATTTTCCATTGTGTTGCCTTATACATCTTTATAAATTAACGTTGGCACTAGGTTAGCAAGAATAGATCTGTCCCATCAGAGGCCTCACACACCTAAAAGCTCAACTCGCCCTTTAACCAGTTCCACCTTCCATAGTCAGTGAGAAAGAATTTATGGCTCTTTTTATTCATCAAAAGGGGACTTTTTAAAAAGAAAGCTCAGATGTGAAGTTGGTCTTACATCTCTTGCTTCATCCAGACATGTAGAACTACCTCTGGGGTTTTGAATATATTAGCATCCTTTCACAATTAACCCTAATGGGACAAGTGTAGCTTTTTTTCCCCCAAGCAGATATATTCAAAGCTGAAAAATACATATGTTTAAATAGATCTCATTATATCAGCTACACCAACCTCTCCTCTTTACACACAGAGGATTGTACCTCTCTTCACTGTCATGCAACATTAACATAGAAAGGCATACACAAGAATGACATGGATTTGACAAAAAATTAATGATTTGTACATCACTTTAATGCCTCAAATCTGCAATTCATGTATGCTAATTAGTTCATAATGGGCTGTTGAAGAACAGAACTGTCATCCTGCCGCTTCACAGGTTTCTGGAAGCTCCGATTCAGCACAGGCTTGCCGCTTGGCTGCTGGGTTCTGGGCTGTAACACGGCAGATCTATGATAGCATTTTCCCCCCTGCACGATTGTTTCCTGGATGTGGTGCTTTAATCTATCAGAGTTATGATGGCATATCTCAAATAAGTGGTTCCTGGGTGCCGCAATACATACCGGGAGCAATCGCATGGTATCACTACATCTAAATGATTGATCTCTGGGTTTTAGGCTGCCAGGCTACACCTCAGAGGGCAGCTGTCAGATTTCTGAATGTATGAAGTTGTATTATGCAGCACATTTGGAAAATGTATGTACAATTTTTTTCTAATTTACAGATAAAAAGAGCTGTAAAACTTGGAGAGAGAAAACAAAGAGAACTAAAAAAATCAGATAGCTTTTCTTATTGGGAAATCAGGTATAGCTCCCCAATGTAAGAAAACCAGCTCCCCGTATTTTTTAGGGGAGTATGTGTGTTTTGGGCTGGGGAAGGTGTATTTGTGCTGTCTGGGCAAAACAAAGACTATTACACAACACGAGAGAGTAGGGTTGGACTGCTTCACAAACCAAATGAAAGCATCCGGGCTGGCTGGAAGCTGTGAGATTTGAAAACATGTTGCTCTGTTTTTGCTGGAGAAAAACTGATTTTCCCTGATCTCAGGGTAGAAGCTTGGCCTACTGTGGTTCTCATGTCACACCGGCTGATCTGCAAACCCAGAGAGAAGACTACACAAAATAAAGAAGCAGCCAATGTGTTTTCAGGTTTGAAATATCAGTCAGGATCCTACTTGCTGAAATTTTGTCTGAAAGACTCCAAAATGAAGATGTATTTAATTAAAATTTCTCTTTTCCACTGAAAGATGTAAACTAGAGACTATAATGGGAGAACTGGGCCAGGCCAGAGAAATAAAATATTTCAAAAGAAGTCAAGCTATTAAGAGGTTTTTAGATAATTAGAAATAGAGACTTTACAGTATGGAAAATAATGGTATATTAAAAGGGAGTTTAAAAGTGAAAAAAATCTTATCAAATTAATAAGAATTTTTTGTTTGTTATAGCTTTATTTAGTAGAGCTTTAAGGCCTTTATGCAGGTATAGAGGGGGAAATGTACTAATAGGAATGGTGAAAACACTGTAGTAATAAATTTTCATATGCCCCCCCCCAAAAAAAAACACCCCTCAAAAGTTTCTACATCTCATAAACATTTCAATGAAATGACATTGAACAAAACAAAGTTGAGGACCTCCTGTATTTTAAATATGTGTATCCCACAGTATGTCTTTGGATCTCAACAAAACTCTTAAAAAACACACCATTATGGCTTTGGCTGGGTGGCTCAATTGGCTGGAGTGTTGTCCCGCACACCAAAATGTTGCAGGTTCAATTCCTGATGATGGCACATACCTAGTAGGTCTCAGATGCAATCTGCAGCCAGGGCATGTATAGGAGGCAACAGATTAATGTTCATTCTCACACTGATGTTCTCTCTCTCCTCTCTCTATCATTCCCTCTCTCAAATCAATAAAAATATATACTCTGGTGAGGATTTAAAAAACCCCACCATGCCCTGACCGGTTTGGCTCAGTGGATAGAGCATCAGCCTGCGGACTGAAGGGTCCCAGGTTCGATTCTGGTCAGGGGCATGTACCTTGGTTGCGGGCACATTCCCAGAAGGGGATGTGCAGGAGGCAGCCGATCAATGTTTCTCTCTCATTGATGTTTCTTACTCTCTATTCCTCTCCCTTCCTCTCTGTAAAAACTCAATAAAATGTATTTAAAAAAAATAAAAAATAAATAAATAAAAAACCCCACCATTATGAAAATAATAAAGGCCATATAAGAGGAGAAAATATTTATAATAATTATATTTTACTTGTATCCAGAATATATAAAGAACACTTACAACTTGATAATAAGGTGAGAAATAACCCAACTTGATAATAAGGTGAGAAATAAGCCAAGGTGTGGTCAAGAGATTTCAACAAACATTTATTTAAAAAAGAAATATATAGGCTGTCCAATAAGCCTATGAAGAATGACTACAATGAAAAAAAGTGATAATACAAAACATTGGCCATGATGTGAAGGAACTAGAATTTTAATACATTGTTGGACTTAGTGTAAACTTATAAAACCACTTTGGAAAATTATTTGATAGTTTCTTTAAAAAGTAAACATGTATGATCCTATGACATAGCAAGAATTAAAGCATACATCTATATAACATATGAGTATTTATAGCAGATTTATTAAAATAGATCAGAACTGGAAAAAAAATCCTTCCCTGCTTTGGGGACCCTAATTACACGAATATTTGGTATTTGAAGCTCTCTCCCAGTTCACTGACATTCTCTCCTTTTAATTTCCAACTTAAAAATAATTCCCTCTGGGTTTCATTTTGGATAGCTCTTATTGCTTTATCTTCAAGTTCACTAATCTGTTTTCTCCAATATTTAATCTGTTATATTTTTCATCTCAAATATTGTAGTTTTCATCTTAAGAATGTCAATTCGAGTCATTCTATGTCTTCTATTTCTCTAGCCTCCAGGTGCAATCTTTTGTCTAGCCTCTTTAACTTATTTAATCTATAATAATAAAAATGTAATATGCTAAAGAGACTGGACAACCTTCCAGATGAAGCCACAGTGGTGGGGGCCAAGTCCCTTGCATAAATTTTGTGCATCAGGCCTCTAGTACTGTTAAAATAACTTTTTTAATGCCTTGACTACTAAGTCTATCATCAGTATAATTCTTATATCAGATTCACTTAATTGATTTTTATCCTCATTATTGGTCAAAGTTTTCTGCTTCCATTGTCAATTGAACATGTTAATTCTGTTCATTTCTGAGTGGATGTCAGACATTGAGAATTTTACCTTTTTGGATACTGGATATTTTTTTATTCCTGTAGATATTCTTGAGCTTTGTTTTGGTATACAGCTCAGTATTTACAGTTTGATACTTTCAGAATTTACTTTTGAGCTTTTATTCTAAGTGTACCTTTATCTTAATATTGAGGCTAAACCTTCTGAGAACTGCACCCAAACATTACAAGATTTTCCAGTCTGCCTGATGAGACCAGAGACTATTTCTGGCTTTATGAGAGAGTTCCAGTAACTGTCTCTCCTATCTTCTCAAAGAGTTATTTCCCTAGACCTGGACAGAACCGTCACAAACCTTCACTGATTAGTACTCAGCTGAAGACTCTAGCAGGACTCTCTACTGTTTTCTCCTCTGATTTCTATCCTGCAAAACCCAGCTTCACAAACTTCCACTTCTCTCCAGCATCAGGAGAGAGGTGCTCTGCCCGGGTTTCTGTTCTGTGTCGTGGCCAAAAACTCTCTCCTGGTAGGGTTCACTGTACTTGTTTCCCATCTCTCAGGACTCACTGTCTTTCATTGTTTGCTGTTTAAATATTAATAACAATTGTGCCATATGTTATGTCCAGTTTTTTAGTTGTTTCAAGAAGAAAGGTAACTTAGATTCTTGTTACTTAGACATGGCTGGAAGCAAAAAAAAAATCTCATTTAAGTTCATTTTTGAATGGATGTAAGATACTGAGAATTTTGCCCCACTGCTTATTTTTTGCCCCACTATGTTATTTTTGATGAGGAGTTTTAGTTTTCAATAAGTCTACTTATCAACCTTTTCTCTTTCATTGTGCTTAGGATTGTGAAGAATATAATAATAAGTAATACACAGCATCTGCTTTTCTAAGAAGCTCCTAATCTTGTAAAGGAATAGAAACTTACAAATAATATTTTGAAGTAAAGGAAGGCTCACTGCTCATTTGAAATGAATAGAGAATGAATAGTTAGGGATAGAAATGGCCAACATTTTGTGAGTTGAAAGTGGAAAAGGCTATTGTGTTAAGCAGAAAAATAGCCATCCAGAGATGTCCAAGTCTTAACCATTAATATTGTAAATGTTTTTTTCCTTACAGAAAAAAAAGGGAGTTTTGAAGACATGATTAAGTTAAGAATCCTGTGATGTGAGCCCAGTGTAATCATAGTCTTTATAAGAGAAGAAGGGAAGCAGAAGAGTCAGAAAAGAAGAAATGATGATGGAAGCAGGTGTCAGAGCTCTGAGATCACTGGAAGGGGCTGCGAGTCAAGGACTGAAGGCAACTTCTAGAAGCTGGAAAAGATGAGAAAACAGATTTTTCCCTAGAGTCTTCCCAGGAAACATAACTCTACCAAAACTTTAATGTTAGTCTCCTGAAACCCATTTTTGCGTCTGACCTTCAGAACTATGTGATGACAAATGTGTGTTGTTTTAAACCAAGTTTATGGCAATGTGTCACAAGGCCAACAGGAAAGTAATTAATATGGCTATTAAATAGAAAGGCTGCTCTTTGCTCCAATCCCAACAGTGAGATTGCTATGAGTAAACTTTCCACATGGAGACCTCCTCTTACAGTGGTGATCATCGTTTCCCCGCTGATGTATGAAGAACTAAGTTCCCAGTGCCTGATTCTTTCCATCAAACTCTTTTGCTGGAATAAGTATTTGTTCTCAAAGGGATAGGCACTTCTTAGGCAGGTGCTTGAAGCAGGGGATTTCCCAGGGGTGAGGACGGCGGAGCCCCTAGCGCTAGGACGCTTGCATGCACGACTCCGGAGACCAGGTTCTGTGACGCAGGTCTAATTTTATTGAGGAAATGCAGTGGTATATATTAACAGAGGTAGCCAATCATGGAACATCATCTTAGGGAGCCAATGAGCGTAAAGGTTGGGGTACTGTGTATGTGGCTCTGGGAAGGGCTCAGGCGGGCGTTGCCATCTTCCTGGTGTGCCAGAAAGATCTGAACTGCTGGAGTGCGCTCACAGCATTGCATCAGCCACTGCACCGAGACAAAACCTCCTGTGCTCTACCTACAGGTGCTTTTAGCAACACTGCCTTCTTGTGAATCAGGAGTTCCCCATCCTCCACCTCCCAATCCTAAGGGGATTCACATTTCACAAGGGCAGAAGGAAGGCAATAGTTATATTAGACCTGAGATTAAAATTTTTATAACATTTCTTGTAGTGGAACAATCTCCTCCCTTTATACAATTTGACTTTCTGCTTATGATCAGAAACACTGGCTTGAATATCCAATGTATCCAGGTTATATATGACTCATCTGACCATATTTTCTTCAGCTTGATTTCCCTTTTCTTGAAGGAATGTTCTCATATTTATCCAGTGAAGTTATTGTCATGATGCCTGAATACCTTGCTGTCCACCTGAGGTTAGGTCAAAATGCTTACTTATTAGTGAAACTCTTTAATAGCCAGCATACATTGTCTGTGTGAAGACTCCAAGCAAACTCAAGTCTTTTGCCCAGATTTAGAGAGTGAGCAGCCAAGGAGATAAAATGCAGAGAGTTAAGCAGTCTCATTCCTGTCTCTGGTGGGAACAAAGCCACAGGACACATGGTTGTCACTCGGGTTATAAAAGTTCTCTCTGCATGTGGGGATGTGCGCAGACAAGCAGTGAGCTGAGCACCACGCACAAGCATTGTGTTGGATGAGAACCTTGCTCCTGGCCAAATAGCAAATAGCAGGATGCATTGTTCAAGCTAATCCCAACTCACTTGGCCTCTCCATGAGAGATGAACTATCCCTCCCAGCCTCATAAATCCAGGCACTATGCTGAAAGTCCAGCAAAGCTAGATGGAGGCAGTGGCCTTAACAATCAAATTGCTCACTGGTGTTTTTGTGTGTTTTTCCCCCTGGGTTCAGGGAAGGGGCTTTATAAGGTCCTTGTGAAGCAAGTCAAGACAAGATTTCAAAACAAATCAGGTAAAATAAAATGTTCACGAGCAGGATTAGATTCACAGTGTCCTAAACCTGCTTGGTTAATTCTTTTATTTACCAGCTGGGTAATGGTTTTATATTCAGATTGTGTATCCACAAAGGATCAAAATACTAAAAAATGTTTTTTAAAATTAGGTGGCCAACTTTCCTTTTCTTGACCACATGATATGAAGGAATTGGTTGGACTGACTTAATTTCCTCTATTTTTATTTTAGTTGATTAAAATGAAGTTTTCATTTTTAATTTTTAAAAAAATGTTTATGGTGTTAAATTACACATATCATACTATTGAACATGCTCATCATTTTTTTTAAGTACAAAGTTCAGTGGCAATAAATACATTCACACTGTTGGACAACCATCACCACCATCCACCTCCCCAGAACTCTTCATCTTGCAAAGGAGGACTTTATATCTATTAAACAATAACTTCCCATTCCCCATCCCCTCAGCTCCTTGCAACCAGCATCACTAGAAAGTTTCTACTGTAAAATGGGTTCAATGTGAGATTGTAGTGTGTTTGGCTTTACACACACACACACACACACACACACACACACACACACACAGCCTTCTTTCATATTTTTCCACCAGTTTTATGACCTGGCAGATTCTCAGTATGGCATAGGCTAAAGTGATACTGGTATAACTGAGTTGTGATTCTCATGTTTTATGCTGTCATCTGGCTCCCAGAACATGGGTATCACATTCTCCATTTGTGGAGTTGTCTGTGCAATGGTGTATAAAGGTTGGGAATAGAGACCTGGCTTGCAGAAACAGTGTGAGGTCAAAAGTATCTTAGAAGCTTGCTGAGATGGAGGATACATGTTGGTACATGTGAACTGAGGAGTTAATGGGGCAGGTGAGATGACTTTGAAAGTAGGAGGAGTTCAAGGGAGTTTTGACCTAAGTGTTAGATGATTAGGCAAAGACAATTTAATGCTGGAAAACTCTGTGAACAGAATTAGTGAATCACTGAGTCATGATTTAGGTGTTTTTTTAAGAATAATTATGACCTGAGACTAGGTGGCCCATTGTATTCCTTTAATGGCTACGGAAATACAAAAGATGTTACGGTCTTAAACTTTGAAATGAAGTTGAAATAAGAAATTATAAAAATTTTGTCATTTGCATGCAAGTGGCCTCATTGCCATCACTTTATGCAGCAAATGAATTATTTAGCATCTATTATGTGCTAGGCAGTCAGAGTTCAGCAATGAACAAGATAGACATGGTTCTTATTTTTCATGGAGCTTAAATCTTTAGGAGATAAATATGGTAGGCTGAAAAATGCCTTCTTCCCACGATGTCCATGACCCGATGGCTGGAAATATGTGCCTTGCATGATAAAAAGGAACCTTGCAACTGTGGTTAATGCAAGGTTCATGAGCTGGAGAAATTAGCCTATATCGTCTATTTGGGCCCAATGAATTAAAAGGCTCTTTACAGGAGAGAGGCCTCAGAGTCAAAGGGAGATGTGATAATTAAGCAGAGGTTAGAAAGGGAGAGGATGCTGTGCTGCTAGCTGTGAAGATGGAGGAAGGGGCCGCGAGCCAAGGAATACAGGTGGTCTTTAGCAGCAGGAAAAGGCAAGAAAATGAATTCTTCCCTGAAGCCTCCAGTGGGAATGCAACCCTGCTGACACCTAGATTTCAGCGTAGCAAATCCATTCCCGGTGTCGGAATTCCAGAACTGTGAAATGATACATTTGTGTTAAGCCACGAAGCTTGTGGTGATTCGTTACAAGAGCAATAGGAAAATAATACCAAAATATCAATCACTCCACACTCAGTATCGCAATTATTGTGAGGGGGCCATGAAGGGAAAGCACAGAATACCATTAAAAAACATAATAGAGCCCTAACTTAAAGCGTGGGCAGAGCCAAACTCCCTCAACTTGGCCGTTTCTGGAGGGGACCGAGGAGCAAGTTGGAAGGAGACGTAAAGAGACAGGGAGAGGGAGAGTGGAGACTGCAGCCCAGTGAGCAAGAGGACCACAGTAGATGGAGATCAGAGGGGAGCAGGTTCTGCCAGAGTTGGCGGACCACAGCAATCCCAAACTCCGTGCAGAAGAAACTGGCAGCACTGAAGGGTCATAATAAGTGGGTGTCAAGATCAGATGCACGTTTTTAGGAGATCCCTCGGGTTGCTGGATGGGGAGTGGGTGTGAGGAAAGAAGAGCAGAAGGGGAGATGCCAAATGAGGACGATTGTATTTGTCAGAGGGACAGATAACAATGGGAGCTGAGACCAGCATGGGGCTACTGAGAGGACAGAAGCAAAAGTGTCTACATACTTCAAGTCATTACAAAGGCCGTGTTTGTTAAAATACATCCCATTTTCAAAATGTGATAGAAATCAGCTGTTAACGTGTGTATACATTTTTTGGGACACCTTGTATTTTGGAAGCTGAATCCACAGGACTTGGCAATTGATTTAATCAATCATTTTTAGATTGCTAATTGCTATTCCATTGCACAATTATGTAATTATATGTTTATCAATTCTGTTGATGAATAGCTGGAACTTGTCCAGTTTGGGGACTATTCTGAATGACATTGCTGTCACTATTCCTGTACAGTTCTTCTTATGGGCATACCTTTTATTTTTCTTGAGTAAATACCTATGAGTAGCCCTGCTAGGTCAGAGGGGAGGTGCATATCTACCTTTTTAAGAAATTGCCACCCTGTTGTCCAATGTGATTGCACCATTTCATACTGCCCTTGGTGATTTATTGGATTGTGAGAGTAGAGTGAAAAAGTCAAGCATGTTTCCTCAAACTAAAGAACAAAACGCTGAGCTCTTTAAACAGCCCCTTGTGTTTTGAGTGCTGAGGAAGACGAAGAGGTGAAGATGAGGCCATAGTCCTGTGAGCATCTCCCTGAGAGAGAGTCCTTCCCTTAGTTCCTTGGGTAGAGGAGGTATAAAAAAAAAAAAAAAAAAAAGTAAAAAAAGTTGCTTAAATTGTCACCAAATAACTCCAGGGAGTGTTTCTCTTAAAATCTTCTAGAACCCATATTTTACCAAACTAAATAATAAAATTGGATCAAAGGCTCAGATTTCAAAAGCAAATTGCTCTTGGATGACTTCAGATAGGGTAACCAGATCCCAAGCTGTTAGGAAATTCTCATTCTCCCCTTCCTCAGCGGAATGAAAGTTTGGTCTTTAATCTACACTATGACTATTTATTTATTTATTCATTCATTTATTTATATTGATTTCAGAGAGGAAGGGAAAGGGAGAGAGAGATAGAGACATCAATGATAAGAGAGAATCATTGGTCGGCTGCCTTCTGCATGCCCCCTACTGGGGATCAAGCCCACAACCCAGGCATGTGCCCTGACTAGGAATGGAACTGTGACCTCCTGGATCATAGATCAATGCTCAACCACTGAGCCATGCCGGCTGGGCTACGCTATGACCATTTCTTACTCCAACTCTCCCCTTTAGATCTCCCCATGTTAGCCTCCAAATTTGTAAGTTCAGGTAAAAACCTCATCACTCATCACTCACTAAACAAACTCTTTTCTGTCAATTGTTCCTTAAGTTCTTCATCCAAAAGAGAAAGTGTTCTAGCTAGGGGTTCCATTCAAACCAGGATTTGAGAGTTAAGAGGGTGCCAACCAGAAAGGATACTGGGATGAACAGGCTTAACTCAGTACTGTTACAAGCAAACTAGGATGTTTAAAAGCTAAACTGATCTACATAGTTAGAGCAATGAAGAAAGGCTACTACAGATGGTGTGCTTAATAGAATAAGAGCTGAGTATGCAGAATCCTAAGACCAAGTAGAAAATGAGTTTCAAGAGATATTTGAGACATTTGCAAAAAAAATGATGATCTTAAACATCTTGGGTTTGCAAAAAAAATTGGAGAGGCAAGGAAAGCATACCTTTAAAAATACCTTTGTAGACTACAAATGTACTAGAGGCCCGGTGCACAAAATTCATGCACCCTCTCACAGTCTGGGAGCTGTTGGGGGATGTTTGACTGATGGCTGAGAGCAGACCTAAGCCATCAGTCAGACATCCTTAGCACTGCTGCGGAAGTGGGAGAGGCTTCCACCAACACCTCTGTGCTTGCCAGCCATAGCCTGGCTTCTGGCTGAGTGGCGCTCCCCCTGTGGGAGTGCACTGACCACCAGGGGGCAGCTCCTGTTTTGAGTGTCTGCCTTCTGGTGGTCAGTGCACATCATAGCAACTGGTTGCTCCACCATTAGGTCAATTTGCATATTAGTTTTTTTATTATATAGGATTATTTTTTATTGATTAGTCTCTTATGTAGGGAGTAATAAAATCCTTGGGTTTAGGAGAAGGGGTTTAATGGTGGCTCTTCCCTAAAGGATATGTCTAACCTAAATCTCTGGTTGTGACTTTATTTTAAACAGAAGTCTTTGGAGATATAATTAAGTCAAGGGTCTCAGGATGAGATTATCCTGGATTACATGGGTGGGCCCTAATCTAATGACAAGTCCTTAAAAGAAAAAGGCAGAGGGAGAGGAGGAGAAGGCCAGGTAAAGACAGAGGCTGAGACTGGGTTTTACAGCCACAGGTCAAGGAACACCTGGGGCCACCAGACACTAGAAGAGGCAATGGAGTCTCCTGTAGACTCTTCACAGGAAGTTTGGTCCTACCAACACCTTGATTTTAGACTCTTGGCCTCCACAACAGTGAAAGAATAATTTGCAGAGTATTTTTATTTTTTTAAGTCACCAAATTGGGGGTAATTTGTTACATAGCTAAGGAAATTAACATAAAGTGGAAGGGAGATTTTTATTAAGCAGGAATGAGGGTGGGTGGAGGGAGGCAATGAAGAAAGATAAAATGAGGCATGAATGGTTATGAAACTTCAGGTAAATCCAGAGAGAATGGAATCTAAGGATGGGGGTAGTAGGTGCAGGCATTATCTTATGTGGCTAGTTCCTCTTACAGGGCCACAGCTAAGGTGCCCCCAGGACAGCAGTCTCATGCTGTTTTATATTATCCACCCAGTTTGAAAAACAAATCCAGTTAGAAATTAGGAGAAAACTGTATCCCCTATCTCTCCTGCAGGCTCCATAAATCCATGCAACTTCTTCATTTAGTTCAGGCTTGTTACTAGTAGAGCAAGTCACACAATTCAGTTCTTTTAATCATTTTTCTCATTATTTTTCGTTTTCTGTCTTAGTTGTCTCATATTTCTTCACCTCTGTCAGCCAGTCCCTTGGTTATACATTTTTCTTGTCATTTGCCTTGGAAAAGCAAAACTAAACAGCATAATTAGTATTGCTTGTATGAAAGATGTGACTTTTTAGGTGGGGGAAATAAAGGTTGCTATTAATTGCTGATTCACATTGTAAACATCTTCAACTCCTTTGAGTGAACTGCATTTTTGGCCTCCACAGGGTCCTTCATGTGGTCCACAGATCTCTGAATGTCAAGTAATAGTGACTCACGCTTGACCATAGCCCAATGATCTAGACACCAGATGCGTGGCTAAGACTAGGAGGGCATCAAACCAGAACTTGTGTTGGGGAGAGAAACCCATTCGCAGCTAGTGCTCCACCAAACTGTATGCCTATATTTAAAACTTTAACCCAAGATTTTAAAAAGGAGATCATTTAATCTTGATGTTTGTGGATGATTTTCCTCTGCAGACCCTGACAACAAAATCTTTCCTAAACCTGATTCTTGAACTTCATCCTCCAGCATCAGGGGATTAAGCTGCTAAATTTGATTCAAGTTTGAAATTAAGTTCAGAATCGGGAGAAGTGGTATAATGGAGTGACTAAGAACCTCAGTTTTAGGTTCAGAGGAATCTGTATTTTGAAGGCAAACACATTCCTACTCTGTGGCCTGGTCTATGTGATAATAGGGTGGTCGTGAGCATTAAATGAGAAATGCGTGCAAGTGCCAGGCACACCGTAGCTGCTCATCAAATACGTTAATTTTAACAATGCTGGTGTAGGTTCATGCCACCACACAATGTGGAAGAGAGATCCACGCCTTTTCTCCTTTTGAAGTTATGTAGGAAATGTATGCTTTAAAAAGTTCAGAAAACTTAAGTTGGGGTCCCAGCAGCCCTGCTTTCTCATTCCAGTGCTGGGCTGTGAGGATTTAGGCTGAGATTCCAACTATGGCACACAGTGTGGAGCACATGCAACCAGCCCTATTAGAGTCCCTCCTACCCTGTGCAGGTTCCTGGCCCTCTCAGGCCCAGCCTCCCACTTTGGGATGCCCTTGGATTGGCCCCCCTCAACCCTGAGAAGCAATTTGAGACAATCCAGCCCCATGGCCTCAAGGGCCTAGACTTTGGAAAAGGAAAGGTTCTCAATTCTCTCCCTGTCCAGGGCACGGTGAGCCACTGGGTACAAATCCTGGGCTGTCCTTCCAAGAGCGAGAAAGAGAAAATGCCTCTTATTCTTTCTCAGATGACCTGTGACAGAGAACACAGGACTTCATTCTTGTTGACTGGCCACATCAGCAGCGGAGAACCATCACTGCAAGGTAGCTATGAGCCTGTCCTATTCCGCCACATACTCTGTGTTCAAATCCTAGTCCACCACGTACTAGAAGTCTGTTCTTGCAGCCCAGGTTGTCAGATGAAACACAGGATGCCCGGTCAATAAACAATAGGTGAGTTTTTACTGTAAGTATGTCCCAAATATCACATGCAATATTTGGTTTGTTAGCAAAAACATTGTGAGCATGTGATATATGATAGACACACTTACCTTAAAAGGTTATCATTTGTTACTCTAAAATTCAAATTCATGTGGGCATCCTGTATTTTTATTTGCTAAATCTGGCAACTCTATCTTATTTTTTTAAAGAAATTTTTATTGATTTCAGAGAAGGGAAAGGGAGAGAGAAAGATAGAAACATAAATGATGAGAGAGAATCATTGATTGGCTGCCTCCCGCATGCCCCACAATGGGACCTGAGCCTGTAACCCAGGCATGTGCCCTGACAGGGAATCAAATCATTGACCTCCTGACTCATAGGTCAATGTTCAGCCATTGTACCATGCCAGCTGGGCTGGCAACTCTGTCTTTGACATGGCCCTTAAACCTTCTGAGCCTCAGTTTCCTCATCTGTAAAATGGAGATAAAAACAGTATTGTTCTGCCCTGACCGGTTTGGCTCAGTGGCTAGAGCATCAGCCTGCGGACTCAAGGGTTCCAGGTTTGATTCCGGTCAAGGGCATGTACCTTGGTTGTGGGCACATCCCCAGTGGGGAGTGTGCAGGAGGCAGCTGATCGATGTTTCTAACTCTCTATCCCTCAGCTGATCGATGTTTCTAACTCTCTATCCCTCTCTCTTCCTTTTCTGTGAAAAATCAATAAAATATATTTAAAAAAACTATAAAATGCTAAATAAATGCTAAAAAATATTTAAAAAACAAGCAAACAAAAAAAAAAAACAGTATTGTTCTCCTAGTATCTTTCTCATAGAGTAGAATAAGGTTTCAATGAGTTAATAGTTATGAAGTGCTTAGAATAGGACTTGGCAGACAACAGCACTAATAAATAATTGCTAAGTAAATAAACAATCCGACCAACCTTTTTGTCAAGCTGTCTATACATGTTTTACATACACAAGTGTATCTTGCCCTACAAAAACACAGTCTTCACAATCTCTGAGTAAGGTTAGAGAATAGGGATGGTATTCTCTCCCAGGCAGAGAGATTTCAGTATCTTCCCAGACTCCTTGTTCATTTTCCATAGTTAATTTAGTCAATTCCTTACCCCACCCATATTCCTGTTCCTCCCAATGCCCCAGTGTCAGTGCAAAATGGAGATTACACTGGCAGGTGATAGGTGAAGGGACCAGAGGAGTGAGGTAGACGCCAGCTGCCTTCCCCCTCTTCTTTGTCACCACTGCTGTTCTTTCCACTTGTCTCTATCAAAAATCTCAGGTCCTACCCCATCTCTCCCCCATCTCATCCCTCCCCAACCAACATACAAGCACAAGATGCTCATCTCAGATCAAATGCCCATAGAATCGATGTCTTTTCTTCTTGTACAAGGTCTTAGAAAGAGGGCAGGGAGAAGGAGTGAGAAAGGAAGAGCTTTGAAATTGGAAGGGTGTCATGCATTCTGAAGACCTTCCTGAGCCATGTTTCTTCAAGCCCCATGATTTTTGGATTCTTCTCCTCATGACTAGCACACCAACCTGTTGTGAATCCGGGCCACAGATCTTCTGCAAAACCTCCAAGCTCAGACTAGAGATTAAAAAAAAAATTGTTTCTTTAGACAATTGGGGTCATTTGGCTTCAGGATTGAAATCCATTTTGCTCTGAATTTGGTGTTTTTCTTCACAAAGAAGAACTAGAACCTGAAAAAGGGCATGGATCAAGGACAGGACGTCAATAAAGAAGCCAAAAGACTAGAGAACCAGGAACAAAACCACAGGGCAGGAAGGGAAAGAGCAATCACTGACCAAGATAAAAAGAAAGCACATATCAGTCACTATGTTCTCAAAGGGAAACACAGAGAGGGCTGGACTCAGGTTCTGAGGAGTTCAACCAGCACAAGGTTTCAGCAAGCCCTCCTCTAAGCTTTTGGTAATTTGTTACAGCAGCAGTAAGGAATTATTGCAGTGACGGTGATGATCTGAAAGCCAGCACTTCCTACACACAATCAAGGAACAGAATCTAACCAACCAGAAACACGCATGCTCTCCAACCCTAGGAAAAGGCATCAGGTGGGGGTGGAGGGGAACTTGATAAAAAAGGAAGTGATTCTATGCATCTGAGTCAGTCAAGCTGTCACAGCTGTTTTTTCCTTTTTAGATTTCTAAGCTACTAGTTCAAACATCAAAACAAATGCTGTCTACTTGCATTTATATTTTATGACTCATTTCTGAGCATTTTCATCAATATTTTATTATAAAGTCAAGAATTTTACTTTAATGATATGTTTTGTAAAGGTTTTCAACATTCTTAAGTGTGATTTTCTCATGTATTGAGGATATCTTGGGGTTTTTTTCCCCTCTGGGTTATACATTCCCAAACATATTAGAGCAGGCAAAGAGAAGTGTTCAGCATCCCTAAACAGCTCACATATGCACAGCACTGTACAGTTTGCATGGTTCTTTTCTCAACCATGTCTCACTTTATCCATATAGCATTCCTCTTAGAGAAAAACTAGACTTAGGGAGGTTGGAAACGATTTGTGGTCATGACATAGATAGCAAGTAGGAGAGTCAGATTTTAAACCAGGCCACTTGATTCTGAAATCACCGCCCCTCAGAGATATCTTTAAATATTCTTAAGAAATATTTCAGAGACTTATCTATTTGAAAAATTATGCTTCCTGTCTCTTCCTAATTCTCCCCTACTGCTCATTTAGGTTGGAAGAGTCTAAAGTGTTCCAGATGTGAGGATACATACATGACATGCAACACAGCTATCATGGTAAGTCCAAGTTTGAATCATGGTCCATTAAAGCATGTGTATTTCCTTGATTAAAGGCAAGATATTGGGGGTTTAGTGCTAAATATCTTTTGACACTACCGTTGGAAGAAACATTTCTTAGAGACTTGGAGATATGAGTGGAAACATCCTTTCTTTTCAGAACCCATTCTAAATTCCATTGTAATCTAGTAAGCCAAAACTCTAAAATCTTCATTAAAAACTTGGCTGGGCCTTTCAATATTTTTTTCTAGTAAAGGAAATCTGAAGTTAGGTTTTAGATCTTTAAATTGATGACAAAAAGTGATCTTGATTAGCATAAAGAACATGTGAGCAATGTTGGAGATGTTCGGGAATTTTCTGTTGCAATTCTTACTCGCCTATCATATATGTCACCTTTGGAAAGAATTGTGAAGGTAGGCATTAAACAATAAAAATATGCAAAGGATCCTGGAGGAAAGTTAAATAGTCTATCACTAAAAATACACACATAGATTTAAAGACATTCCCACCAGAAGAATTAGACAGTCTTAAGTAATGAAATCTCATACATCCCACAAAGCTTGACCTGGTCCAGTATAACCTCTTCCAATTACAAAGATCTATAACTAATTCTAACACTTTTAGAGCTGAAATGGGGTCCTACAAAGCATCTAAGTGAAATAATGTAGCCAACTGGTTAAATGCAAAATCTAGATTAATAATTTAAAAAATAATAGGTTTACTATTAATTAGCAAAACCAATTTGAAAATACAATGAGAAAAATCCCATTCACAATAGGAACCAAAGATATAATACCTAGCAATAAGTCCAACAAGAATATGCAAGACCTATATCCAAGTGAAACTAAAAATCGACCAAGGGACATATGTAGGGTCTGAAAAACTCAGTGTTCCTAATGGAAACAGTGAGTTTTAAAGATTTCAGTTCTTCCTGAATAAATCCATAAATTCAATGTAATCCCAATCAAAATTCTACTGAATTTTCTCAGAACTTGACAAGCTTGTTTTAAAATTCATATGGAAGTGAATATGGAGAGAATTAACCGAGACCTTTACAAAAAAAGAAAGAACAAAGGGGCATTGCTCTAACAAATTTCAAAAGATGCTATAAATCTATACCTGTTCAAAAGAGTGTGATTTTGGCATAGAAATGTATTTTAAAATTCAATGGGACTGTTTAATAGTACAGAAAGAGAATTACGTATCTATGGGAAAATACAGGATAAAGGTGGTATTTAAAATGAATGGGGCCCTAACCGGTTTGGCTCAGTGGATAGAGCATCAGCCTGTGGACTGAAAGGTCCCAGGTTCAATTCCTGTCAAGGGCATGTACCGTGGTGGCGGGCACATCAGCAGTGCAGGAGACAGCTGATCGATGTTTCTCTCTCATTGATGTTTCTGACTCTGACCCTCTCCCTTCCTCTCTGTAAAAGAATCAATACAATATATTTTAAAATAAATAAATAAATAAAGTGAATGGGTATAAGTTATGATTGCACTCTGAAGTAGCAGACACCTGAAAAATAGTGGCTTAATCAGACAGGGATTTATTTACTTCTCATAAGAGGCAGAGCCTGGGGAGATCCACATTCTATTCAGCTCTCTGTTCCAGCCTCCTGACCATATGTTTCTGCCTTCATGCTCACTGCCTCAAGGGCAACTGGCTGCCCATCCTCCAGTCCCATATCCCCATTGTAAGCAGGAATAAAAAGAAGAAACAAGAAGCAATGAATGTGTTTTGAAATCAGGACTTTTTCCGAGGGCCCCGTAGGCTTGTGCTTCTATCTCATGGTTAAGAATTCTGCTACCATCCCTCTAGCTTCAGGAAAGGTTAGGACATACAGATACTCAGCTGAGCACATGGATAATCTGAACCTAAAAAAAATACCTATTTTCCTTTTTCATAAAGAAGAAATGGAGGCTGGCTGGGTAGGCATTGAGAGGTATCTGCCACACAGGGCCAGGCTCTGTCACAAAGGGCCCCAGGCTTGGTTCAGTGCTGTTTCAGCCATCTTGAAATTCATAATAGTTTTATCTTTGAACTTGTGTTTTATAAGTAAAGCTCAACGGAACAATAGAGAATGTGCCTGGGGCCAGGAAGTATGTGCAATATGCATGCTCAGTGGTCTTGTTGCCTCATTTGCATGTTGCATTCATGACTCCCCAGGAGCAAAAAATTCTGGTGGACACATGATGCACAGAAGCTCAGTGACACACAAAGCAAGCATACATGTGCTGGTAGGAAGGAGTGTGCCAAGGCTCCGTGGAGCTGTGAAACAGTGGCTCTTGTTCTCCGTGGGCTCTACGTGTCAGGCAACTGCAAAATATAGCTCTGGGACGATCCTGCACATTAGCTTTCAGAGGTCACTGTCTTTTGCTGTTTGATGCATCTCTTTCCCTGAACAAGAAGAAAAGCTCTGTTACTGACAAGCTCAGATACAAGGGATAAAGGCTGGACAAGCCGGGGAAGACTTCCTGGGTGGCAGGAGGCATTAGAAAAGGAACGTAGGATCAGCGGGCCATGGAGACGCAAAGCCTACGGAAGCATTATCACTAATTCTAAAATGCGAAGGATACACGTTAATGAATTCAGCCTTTTAAAAATCTTAACTTACAACTTGTTAATGAACATTTAGTGACTGTTTCAGTCAGGATAGGATAGGTTATGCTGCAGTAAAAAAACAGCCCCAAATGTCTTACTGGGTTATAACAGCCAAGTTTTGTTTCTTGTTCATGCAATATGTCTATCACAGGCTGGCAAAAGTCTCTGCCCATTGCAGTTCCTCACAGTTGCAGACTAATGGAGCCTCCATCAATGCAATCAGTGGTCATCACGACAGAGGAAAGATTGCTCTGGAGGACTTGTTATTGCAACAACATGGTCTGACCCAAAATGACACATGCCCTCCACTGACTACTCATTCTGCAGAACTGGCCCCAACCCATGTCAGGGGAGCAGGAAGTGCCATACTACCATGTGCTTGAAATCAGACAGTCAGAAATAGCTTGTAAACAGCATCAATGACCTTCACAGTGATAACAGTAATAATCAAGACAGACCTGAAACCTAAGAAGCTTCAGTAATAACCTCTGCCTCTGTACCATTAAACCCTTATCGATACATGTCTAAGCTCCTACTAAGTGTCAGACTCTGTATTTCTATTCTCCACACATGTATCCCATTATTTTGTGTTCTGCCCTGTCCTGTCATTTCAGCCCATCGTTTACCGACCAGCAGGCAATTTGGAATCATAACTTCTATGTCTTCATTGATTGCTGTTCAACTGGAAACTGCAGGTGAAGTAATTTCAGAACAAGTTCCGCTACAGTGGAATATGGTGTTTAACATGATTTGGAGTTTAATATCTGTAGAGACAGAGTCCCGAAGCCAAATGCCAACAGGGAACAGACAGGGAACATAAATGCTATTTAGTTAAGTAGGTGTTGGAGGACGGGAGTGGGGGAGGTTTGGGGGGAGGAGGGGGTCAGTAAGCTAAACTGGAGAGAACAGGGACTATTTTAAAGAAGCAGAGGTTCACATCTGGATTCTTATGTAAAACTAGGGGCCTAGTGCAAATTTTGTGCACTTGGGGGGGGGGCATCCCTCAGCCCGGCCTGTGCCCTCTTGCAGTCTGGGACCCCTCAAGAGATGTCCACCTGCTGGCGTGCCTGGCCAGCCTGAGTGAGGGGCTGAGGGCCGTTTTCAGGCTGCCCACAGTCTCTTCAGGGTTCAGGTCTCTACTGGGATACCTGGCCAGCCTGGGTGAGGGGCTGAGGGCCGTTTGCAGGCTGAATACAGCTTCCATTGACCCAAGGTCCCAGCGAGGCTGGCTGGAAGCAGGTTTCTGGGGGTTATTTATCTTCTATAATTGAAACTTTGTTACCTTGAGCACAGGCCTAGGCAGGTAACAAAGCCCCCTGTTTGCTTCAGCTTTGTGGCTTCTATAATTGAAACATTGTTGCTGTGAGCAGAGGCCCAGCTGGCCTAGGCAAGCAGTTGCAATGAAAGCCTCCTGTTTACTCTAGCTCCGTGGCTGCCGGCCTCCATCTTGCTGGATTAATTTGCATACAGCCACTCTGATGGGCTGGGGGAGTGGCTTGGCTGGTGGGCATGGCTTAGGTGTCTTGGAGTGATGGTTAATTTGCATATTACTCTTTTATTAGAGTAGATTACATTCTATGGACCAAATAAAGCTTATGATAAGATTTCCCCTGCAGGCTATCATTTGGCACCTTCTGCTGCAGAGCTTTGGGTTATTAAGGTAAGTCCCAGGAGGCTGGTTATTTCCTGTTTGGTGCCACTTCCTATTAGGCGTGTAGGCTCATGCTTTAGGTACCTACCACTGGGTTAATGATGGGGGGGCATCTGAAGTCACAGGCTGTGAGCCCACAGGGCTAGTTTTGGGTTACTAAAAGGAGGGTTAAGAGGCATTGGCTTTCTTTAATGAATTAACTTGCAATCCTACTATAGAAATATCACTCTAACACATGTAAGGGACACTTTTTAGTCATCGCTAATTGTTCCTTTTAAATACAGGGAATATTGAAATGACAGCATCCAGTTACAGGCAATGTGTGGCTTATCACCAGTTTTGGTATTACTAAATTCTCATCATCCAATGAACTCCCTGAAGTGTTAGCCTCAGCTCCAGCTTTTCCTCAGAATATATGTACAGCATTGCTTAGTGGTTTCAGACCATATAATATGGAGCCAAATTTGCCATCATCAGCTGTGCTATATTAGATAAGTGGCTTAACTTCTCTGTGCCTCAGTATCCTTATAAAAAATGGGGATAATAATAGTGCTTTCCCCCTAGGATTGATCTGAGGACCAAATGAATCAATAATACTCGTAAATTTCTCAGATTGCTGATTGGCACAAAATAAACCTCCAGTAAAAGTATTTTAACTTTGTTGCTTAACATTTTCTTATCAACTCTGAGCAACTCCTTTTTTGTTACTCTTTGCTATAGAGAAAATACTAATTTTTTCCCCTAACAAACTCTATTCTTGACAGCTATTCTTTGAGTGTTATTCAAAGTCTTTCAAAATAGAGAAATATCTGTACCGCTACAGTAGAATGCCATCATGAAAGTCTTTCATTACCAATTCACAACAGGGTTCTTGTCAGTACTTCCGAGAGAGCGCCCCAAACTTGCTCCCTTTTCTCACCCGGAGGTTCCAATCCCACACCCTGCTCCTCGGCAGACACTTTATCATGCACTTGAACACCATAGACCAATCATTTAGCAATGCAAACAATAATTTCTTCGCAGGGGGACTGCTGGGGGATCTGCCGTGTTTTGATGACCTGGAGCCATGGAAACAACCAATGAAGTGTTTGGGACATTGGAATGCTTTTAACTCATGCTTCCTATGGCAGAGACTGCTAATTGCTTCTCAGTAGCCCCTTTCTCCTTCTTTTTAAGAGAATTTTAGCTGAGAACATTGCTTGACCCACTAAAACATTTCTCTTGCGGCCCAATGTTGCCATGTCAAAGTTTCGGCCAAAGAGAGATAAGCAGGAATGCGGAGAGCCTTCCAGGAATTCTTAAAGGGAGAGTACCAGTTCTTCCTTCAGCCTTCTCTGTCATGATGCCCTGGATAGAACAGCTGGAGCTCCTGCAGCAATTTTAGACTATGAGATTTAAGACAACAATTCTCAAAGTGTAGACTGAGGACACACAGGGTCCCCTTCTCTGTGCAGGAGGTCAGTTCCCTTTTCCGATCACATAACTATGTGAAGCCTGAATTTTCTTCAGAGACTTCAACCACAGCAGCACACTGAGGCAGACGGCAGGCAGTAGCAGATATTTGATTCTGGTTGTCTCCTGTGAAGCCAGATGAGGATTGAAAAATACTTAAAACAATGTTACTCTTCAGACTAATTTTTTTTTTTTTTTTTACAAAATACAATTAATTTTTAAAATTCTTTGTTATTAATGTCATCATGCCATGAGGTTGTTGTTATTTTAAAACAAGTAAATGCAAAAAAAAGTTTAGTTTTAATTACTAAAATGGTAACCCACATAAAGACAATTCTTTGGGGAGCTTAATAAATTTTAAGGCCTTTGTAAAGGGGTCGTGAAACCAAAATGTTTGAAAATTGGTCTAAACCCACATTCAAGGCATAGCAGAGAAATAAGCTACAAAGGACTTGAGTTCATGTCAACTTCCTTTTGCATGAGCAAAAATTAGGCTTCTGTTGTGGGTGAGCCACTGTTATTGGCGGTATTTCTGCTATATAATGCAAAACTAATTTTTAACAGATGCATTCATAGATTCTGCTGCTTCATTGGAGACTATGGCTAAGAACGAGTCAAAGCAATGAAAAGCTAAAGATGTTTCCTGAAACTCCCAAGGTGCAAATGTCTCCTTATAGTTTGTAGAAGCTCTGTAGCCAGTTAGTCCTGACTCCACACCTCGTTTCAAGGGAACAGAACTGGCTCCACTAGCCTGGTGCTGGGGTAGCAGGACAGGGGCAGGGAGACGCTTGTGTGTCTGAGGACCAGGTTTGGTCACACGGCTGCCCCAGTGCCCTTGGCAGAGAGCCTGGTGGGGTGGAGCAGAGGCCATGCCCCTGGAAACTTGCCCCCAGTCTCCAAGGCACCTCCTCTGTGTTTCCTGCCTCTATCAAGGCCATGCAGGAACCAGCCACTGGCCCTGCCAGGAAGTCAAAGACACAGATTCTAGGGCCATGGGAAAGGAGGAGCACATGTCTACGGAGAAGTGGGGGGAAAGAACAGCAAACCCTTCCTGTGCTGTGAAAGCCACTTTCTGCAGCAAAAGGCAGAGACGCTGGTCTTCCATATAAAGTGCATACCGTTCCCCCTGGTAACAGAAGACACAGCAAATGGGCTGCACTTCGCACAATTCACAGGGCTGCAACCCATCATTTCTAAAATTCAATTTGCTGCTAAAATTTAAGCCTGGCTTTTATTGAACCTTCGGTAGAGGTGAAGTACATTTTCCCCCCATATATTTGCAAGGCTGTTTTAAGCAATAAGTATTAAATCACAACTCTCCTGAGAACAATATGGCAAATTTGCTTTCTTTAAAACACTTAATATTGCTGCCATTTTCTTCAGTCTAGAGTTTCTTCTCTTTCTTTAAGTTGCTGTGATCCCTGTTGTCCACCACTGCGCCTCCAGCTCCTATAACACTGTGCTGGGACAGTTCTAGAAACCCCCTCCTGCATTTTGATTTGCCATCAGTCAAAGGAGTCATCCTGCTTCTGCGAGAGAAGGTCTTCAGAATGTCCTCATCCTGTTTTCGAGGTCCTCCGAAAGCCTGCTGGCCAGAGCAAACTATTTGGAGGAGATTATTGAAATTGTACATTGGTAGGAATTAAATATTCAAGTGTAATAAGCTTCATTGATTGATTTTGTTTTCAGATGATGTAGTAACTAAAAAAAAAATGTTCTAGGGAGAATGTACTTAAAATATATATATATTAAGTGATTGGTTTCCTCTAGTCCTCTCCCACCAACAAGCTGCTTTTTTCCAACTGTAATGAAGCTGTCACCCAAGGTGTGGGCAAGACACTGTGGCGGTGTCTGTAAAGAACCCAACAGAGACCCGTTCTTGTCTGTGGGATGCATCCCCATAGGGTGTGCAGAGCCCCAACCTGGGAGGCCCATTCCCTCGCTCTTAGTCAGCTCCTGAGCTGACCCTCGGTGCTGTTTGCTGTGTTGGGTTGTAGAGGTTGCTAACCATGCATCTCCCCATTAGGTCCTTAGAGTGTTTAGAACTTAGCGATGGTAGATAACAGTAAAAAGGTGTGTGTGTGTGTGTGCATGTGTGTGTGTCCATGTTGTACTGTGTTGTGCAATGGATGAAGAAGCAGGACTACTGAGTTAAGTAAGGGTGAGTCATGCCTCAGTCATGCCCTTTGGAAAGAACTTTAAAATAAGTGCCAGCAGGCTCTCAGAATTGTTAAATGAGGGACTGAAAAGGTCGCGGTGAGAATGTTTGCAATCTGAAAGAAAACTCACAAGTTCCCTCTTATTCATCAGGAGTGGAGGCCTAGAGAATTGCAATGACTTGCCCAGTGCCACACCACTGATGAGTGGACCAGACCCAGCAAGTCTCACAACTCTTAGCTAGTGCTTGTTCTCTGTGCCACAGCACCAAAGTTAGCCAGTAAGTAATAAAACAAAACTCAGAAGGCAGTTTGAATATAATTATTGTGTCCTTATAGCACTTGTCATCATGTATTAAAATTATCTTTTGCTTTATGTGTGAGCTTCTTAAATAGATACTGTTTTTTCTTTCCCTGTGTTTGGA